>BLSH010472300.1:229185-258633 GCA_018402905.1 Glandirana rugosa
CCCCCCACTCCATGGTAGACACATCTTCAAATATCAAACAGAGAACATAAAACCATATTTACCTCCTAAATTTTTTTTACACTTACACAACTTAAACTCTCCCCCTCTTACTAGCTAAATTCAGAAAGAGGGTGACCCTATATCGACCACTTCCGCCAACAAAACGGTCTCACCAGTCCTCTAATATACAGAACCTACAATGGACACACTTCCAACAATTACCCACCAATATCGTGACACCCAAGTCATTCCTCAATTCCTTCACAGAGTCAACCTCGCGGCAGGTCTTACCCTCAGCCTCCCCTATACGAAGCGCTTCCCAATAACCACAAGTGTAAAGACTCACCTCTGCTTCCTATTGTTGGGAACCCACAATTCCCTCCGGGACTGGACCCTCAGGTGCGTAACAATCTTAATACAGCGGGGCGGACCCGGGCACTTCACTTTATTGAGAATGGCCGTTGGCTCTCTCTAGAGACACTACGGAGCGAAGCATATCCCCTCCGACTCCCATTCTGGACGGCGCTCCAACTGAGACACTTCCTTAACTCCTTACTGAACCCACAGTGCTATAACCACCCATTAACAACCTTCACACAGGTAACATCCAAGACATATAATCTCCTGACCACTCTGGCAAAACAACCGCCTTCACCAGCTATATCCCAGTGGGAGAAAGACTTAAATCGATCATTCTCCCCCTCTCAAATTCAACACATTCACATTTTTTTTAAATCCTCCATTTATACCAAAATACAAGAGACAAACTATAAACTTCTACACAGATGGTACCTCACCCCCCAAGTACTACATAAGTACTACCCAAACACACCCGCACATTGTTGGCGATGCCATGGGGACAGAGGAACGCCGATTCACATCTGGTCGTGCCCGAAGTTAACCCGCTTTTGGTCCTCAGTAAGAGCAATAGTACAGAAATTTACAGAATATACCATCCCGGATGACCCGGCCTTCTTTTTGCTACAGGTCTCCACTGTCTCGGCCAGAGTGCATAAAAAGTCAGTTGTGCGCCACCTATTGAATGCCGCGAAGGCCTGCATACCCCTACACTGAAAGAAGCAATCTCCGCCATCAGTGGCGAACTGGCTGCGGAAAATAGAGGATATCAACAAAATGGAGGACTTAGTTCTTACGGCGCGCCACCAAAAAAAAATACTCAAAGACTTGGGGCCTCTGGAATCAATTTATCCTTTCCCCGGAGGGCATTGCTCTCTTGAGGAAGAATATATATCGGCCAAAACTGATGAATACATTTTTTTTATATTTTGTTTTGGATATGTATTATAGCAAAAAGTAAATGCTGAGGGGATCAAATACCACCAAAAGAAAGCTCTATTTGTGGGAAAAAAAGACGCAAATTTTGTTTGGGTACAGTGCAATTGTCAGTTAACGTGACGCAGTGCCGAATCACAAAAAGTGCTCTGGTCCTACAGTGGGAAATCCTTAAGTGATTAATGCCACTTGGCCTGACCTTTGTCTGTGTTACAGACTATGTTCTTCAATGATAAATTAGTAATTTGCTTTGGTTTTCTTCCTGCATGTCATCTGTCACCACTGTAGCAAACATGAGGGCTATGACCTCTGAGTACAGGAAAAGCTTTGAAGGTTTTGCAGTGATGTTCTTTGGACAAGGAGTGCCAAAACCACTGACTGGTGACTTAGATATTCCACATCATTAGTGACAGGACCACAACACACCAAAACTAGAACCAATTTCTTTCTTTTTTTTTTTTTTTGCATGTGCATACACATTACATGATACATTATTTGTAGACAGGTCATAATACATTTATTTGCTAGAGAAACACCAATGCAACCTCAGCACTGTCCACCCACACTTACTAATGCCTGTCCATTTATGTTTCAGATCTCTGCAACTACCTGACAAGGTCCTGCATGCGTTGAACCTCTGGAGAACTGTCAGACAGCCTAATATAAGTCCAGCAGCAATTTCTGAACAACTAATTAGGGTGCTGGTGATGGCTGACTTACACGAGATTGCACTAAAAGCCAACATGCTAAAACTCAATGCAAAGTCAATAAAACTGTGAGCTTCACTATATAATACTTCACCATGTATACAGGAACTCTGAATTAACTTATATCAACCTCAGCCCAGTTCATTCTGATCTATGGCTTCTTGCAAACCTGCCTGGTACCCAAAACTATCAGTGTGTGTGTATATGGGTGTGTGTGTATATATGGGTGTGTGTGTGTGTGTGTATGGTTGTGTGTATGGGTGTGTGTGTATATATGGGTGTGTGTGTATATGGGTGTCTGTGTGTATGGTTGTGTGTGTATATATGGGTGTGTGTGTGTATGGGTGTGGGTGTACGGGAGTGTGTGTGTGTGTATGGGTGTGTGTGTGTGTATGGGTGTGTGTGTGTGTCTGGGTGTGCGTGGGTTTGGGTGTGTATGGGTGTGGGTATGGGTGGGTGTGTATGGGTGTGTGTGGGTGTGGGTGTGTGTATGGGTATGGGTGGGTGTGTATGGGTGTGTACGGGTGGTCACTTGAAGGAGGCCATATCATTTATTCTAAAGAAGAACTTCTGCCTACATATATATATTATATTATGGTTCCTATATCTCTGCATGACTCTTACACTGAATCTGTATTTATAGAGGGCTGGAACTGTGGAAGCAGTGTAAAAAAAAAGGCAAACAGAGGGCAAATGATTGGTCACCAGTATTGTCTATGATGTCCTGATCTTTTCCCCAATTACTGACCTAACATGTCTTTTCTGAACTGTGTCTTTCTGTGGAGGTGGCCATCTTGTTAAAAAAGAGCTTTACCCCCTCACATAAGAGCTACCCCTAATGACTGGTGAGGAAATGACCAGGAATTAGCATTAGAGCTGCAGGAACTACAGTACAAGCAGGGAGATGTTTGTACTGCCACTTTCTCTCTATCAAGTGGGCATCACAGTAATTACATCTTCAAATCTGGTGAAATTTGCAGTTAAACACAGTAGTACTTTAAATTAATGGTCTCCAATATCTGGCCTACATGATGGATGCATCCCTTTGCTTGCCTTTATTTGGTCCTTGGGGCACTCTTTCTACTACTGGTATGAGGTATTATTCCTTTCACTGACACCAAAAATGAGGAGCCATTTTTTTCCACTGACACCAACAGCAGGACATCATTCCTCCCACTAACACCAATGATGGGGTATTTTTCCTTCCTCTGACACCAACAATGGGGCACTATTCCTTCAACTGACACCAACAATGGGATACCATTCCTTCCATAGACACCAAAGAAGGGGCATTTTCCCTTCCCAGTGACACCAGTAATGGAGCATAAGTCCCCCCACTGATATAAATTAATGAGCAGTATTCCTCAGACTGACACCAGTGATGGGGCACTATTCCTCCAATAATACCAATTATGGGGAATTATTCCTCTTCCTACTGACCACAGGAGCCATGTCACTTTATTACTCCCACTGACCACCAAGCCTGAGCCATTGTCTACTCCCATTGATTTTGGGGCATTTTCTACGCCCACTGGTGACATTCTGGCCCTGAGTGTAGTATTAAAATGATGACTTTAATAGCATAAGATTAAAAACACTGACAAGATGATGGAAGATACATGCCCATCTATGTAAAGTGCAGTCCTGGCATTCCACATGGCTCTGTGGGTTCCACCGCTGTTCCGGATAGCTGGAAAGCATTGGGCAGCTGGTTGGAATGGATCAAAGTGTTTCTCCAGGAACCAGAACCACAGTGTAAATATTGTGTATGTTACAAAATACCATTACAAAATACCACCAAAAGAAAGCTCTATTTGTGGGAAAAAAAGGACTCCAATTTTGTTTAGGTACAACATCGCATGACCACGCATTTGTCAGTTAAAGCGATGCAGTGCTGTATCGCAAACAATTGCCTAGTCAGGAAGTGGGTAAATCCCTCCAGTCCTTAAGGCTCTGTTTCCACTTCTGCAAGTTTTTGTGCAACTTCACGCATGTGAAGTCGCATGACAAGTCAAAATCCATGTATTTCAATGGTCTCCATTCTAATTGGTGCGACTCAAGTCGCAGTGACTCCAAAAAAGGTTATTGCACTACTTTGTTCCGACTTTTGATGCAACATTGATCCAGAGTGTAAAGTTGGAGCAAAGCTGCACTCAAAGTCGCACTCTAAATCACATGACTTTGGGGTCGCAATAGTGGAAACCTAGACTGTGTTTAAATTAGAAGCCTGGCAGATTCCTTGGCCCATTTTTGGCCCCTCTTCAAGGCCCCTTTTACATTGGCGGAGTCTGCCCACGGATCCGCCCACTGAGCAGGGGATCTTTCCGCTGATGCAGGGTGACACAGACACATCCTGTCCCCTATTGGGGTTGTCAGATGGAAACGGACCTCCTGTCCTTTTCCATCTGACTGTCATCTGATCCGATCTGCCAGATGGATGGGGAACGGATCTCAGTCTGTTTTTAGCGGACAGGATTGGATCATATGTTGGCGGGTGTCAAGGGACACATGTCTGTTGACATCCACTGCTGTAAGAGAGTTATGGATAGTCCGATTGGGTCGGCCTGAAAAACTGACAGGCGGGCCTGATCGGTCCGTCAGTGCGAAAGGGCCTTAGGGCAGAGGAAGCTCAAATTTAGTGTCACTGTTGTAAATTGTAACCCAATCCCGCTGGTTGTACTCATGCTGTATACAGGACAGCATGGTGGAGTGTCCTAACGTGGAGCTGCCAACTATATGCGTATCTCTTTTCTGCTGGGAGCACACTCTATCAGGCACCCCAGAACTGTGACTACTCTGTCACTAACAGCACATGGTTATATAGCAAGGATTGGGAACCAGTAGGACAGGCTCCAGATCATGCAAAAGATGACGGTGGTCCAGCATTTCATCTTAAAGGGGAGCGAAGCAGAAAGCAGGTAAGGATGAATTTCTCCACAGTGCCCGCAGCTACAGACATGAACAAGGGCTTATTTTAAAGTTTTTTTATTGCTTGTTGAAAATGTGTAAATATTTGAATATGCATAATCTGGGCACAGCTGCACTTCAAAGGGTTAGTTCACATTTACAAAAAAATCGTAAAGTGCTGGACACCCTCATCCTTTGTGACTGCAATAGGCACATGACAGGTCCTCTTTATGGAGAGATCTCGGGTCTATAAGACCACAAATCTCTCCTCTGCCCCTAAAAAGCATTCACAACACCAAGATCGGTGTTTTTGAATGGCGCCATTGACATCCGGATGTCATGTCATCGATTGCGGGTTACCATAGCGGAGACCCGATCAAAGCCCATCCCCAGCTTTGTATGGGTCTCCAACTAGTGGTAGCTTGGGTCTCTTGGTGGGTCAGGAGAGCCCAAGCAAACCCCTGGAAGGTGGCGGGAGGAGGAGATGTCTCTTCCCGCTACTTATAATAGCAATCAAGTGGCTAGTTAGCGAGGGAGAGCTGACCGTCGGTTCTAAAAAACAGTATCGGCAGCTGCAGGCATCATCCCATTACAAGCACTTGAAGTCAAATGACGTACTAGGTACGTGATTTGGCAGCAAGTGGATATGAACAAAGCATATCCCTCTGTAGTGTGTACTTGCCTCAATCCAGAATACTATGGGGTTGATTTACTAAACTTGCGTGATACAAAAGCTGGTGCAGCTCTGCATAGGAACCAATCAGCTTCCAGGTTTTATTGTCATAGCTTTATTTAACAAGCTGAAATTAGAAACTGATTGGCTACCATGCACAGCTGCACCGAAAGCTGTACGCTCTGGTTTTAGTAAATCTCCCCCTAAGTGTCATTTTTGGCTCCTGCCTTGTTTCTCTGCTATGTGTTTGAATCACTTCTAACAAGCTTTCCTGACACTAAGAGACAAAAGGGTGACAGGGAAGGGAGCACCAGCACACAACCTGTGACTGACAGCCTCAGCTCTGTTCTGTTGTGTGTCCCTTCTCTCCAATTAGAGCTCTTCAGCATGTAACTTCAGCTCCGTTTTCTCACAGCTCAGACAAGCTTTATGAATTCTGCACTTTTAACTAAAAAACGTGATCTAAACATGCTCACTTGTACCTGTAAATGTTTCTGTCACTTTTTAATTTATGTTAATGATATAAGAACAAGGTGTGTGTACATAGTTTTATAATTGGAAATATGTAAATAGGGGCTGCCATAAAAAAAGCAAGTTTCTCCTCTTTTAGTTCTCTTTCACACTTGCAGTAATGGTTACTGCCCTCTGAAAAGCAATCTGAGATGGTTTGATTTTCAGAGAGTAGTATAGAAGTATAGCAGCAACTGACAGGTGATCAGGTGCTATTGCTGCTTCCTGATGCTTGTTTTTTACAGTGTTATTTTTTAAACTTTACATTGTGGAACCGCGCTGCAATTTTCCGCTTGTTTGGCACTTTTTTTTTGTGGGGGGGGGGGGGGAGCGGGTACCTGGTTTTGACAGGTACTCGCTTCTACTTCCGGTTAGATTGCTGTGAAGTTGCTAGCAGCGAACAAACTACCTAAGCCAATGCATAACTATATACTGGCAGGAGAATATGGCTGAGAAGCGTGCTCAGTGTCAAAGCTAGGGTCATGCATGGGAGATCAGGAAGAGGGAGCAAGCCAGGACAGTGAGAGGGTACACAGGAACAGGAACAAGCAGGCAGGTGGAGGAGGGGGATCAGCATCAGCTACACAGATCAGGGACACATGGGCAAAACGCCAAGGCAAGGGGCAGTAGCAAAAGAAGAGCTAAATATTGTCCCAGCAATCAGCATCAGGTGATAACTAATTAGTAAGAGCTGCTGGCTTCTGAGAGACACCCGCTGGTGGACGGGGGAACTACAACCTTTAGGTTTGGGAGCCACAGTGCCACCAGCAGGTGAACCCATTCCTGACATTCTGTATGTATGGACTCTGCACAGTAAAACTTCTCTTGTCCCTTGTATGTGTAGCACCCAGAGACAGGGAGGGCTGACATCTCTTCTCAGGGTGCAGGTGTTTGGGCATGGCGGGTGCTGTACAAGGTATAAAGATGGGCACCAGTCATTTTATGCTTAAACAAAGAGAAGTTTTTTTCTGACAACAGGAAAAATATTGGACAGAGGAGATAGGGCCCAGGACACCCTTAGTCAAAAATAGTAACAATCAGCAGACTGGCAGACTCCTTAGGCAAAAAGGTGAGATAAGGCAGACAGCAGTACAGGAAAAGAGCCTTTAAGCTGAGCCAGCACATCCGTACTTTGTAGAATAGGCTGTCTCCTATAGTAACTGTACTTTACTCACAGCATCACACAGAACTCTCTTGAAGTTCTTCCAGCCACCTCATGGGTCCCCGGTCCATGAAGAGTCACCTCTGGTAGTACTCTAGAACTCCATCCTTCTCAGAATTGTTTCCAGGTATTGAGCAGACTCTCCTCTGCAGAATCTTGAACACCTGGATAGGCCTCAAACAGACCTAGCAGCCAGTAGGACTTTTGGATAGATCTCAGGCTTCAGGCCTAGCAGCCAGGAGCTATTTGACACACATCCACCCAGGCTGCAACCCAGGTTTGGAAGAGACCGATCCCCTGACCTTCTCCCCTTAAATACATTCTCCCAGCATTCACAGCAGCTATTCTGATTGGCTGAGAAAAGTATGTTTATTCATAACCTGACTTCACTGTAGCTCATCATACTAATGCCAGTGGAGACAGTGCCACCTACTGACAAAAGGGAGAAGGCACAGCTAAATAGGATTAGGAGGGAAGCCATTTGACCACTAGAAACTACAAATTAGGCAGGCTGGCTACCACCCAGTACAACTAAATTCACATGTAGCCCTATTTTGTGACAAGGGTGCTACATATGCATAGCTCCCAACCATCCCTGATTTCAAGGGACTGTGCCTGATTTGGAACAAATTCCCTCTTTCCTCCTAATTTTGGTCTGATTTATATAATTGTATATAAAATGCACTACTTACCTATCAGAAAGTGTTTTACATTGTGAAACCTTTCATCCAATTTCTAAATTGCTGCATTTGTAAATTTCAAAAGCCAAAATAAAGGAATAGTAGTGACAAAACACTTGCATCCGGTTTAACAAATCATTTTTCTGTACAATTCCCCTTTAAGGGGGAGGGGTGTCTCCTATGCCTACCTACTTTTTCTAATAGGTGTCCCTCCTTCCCATCTCAGAGAGTGATTGACTCAGTACCGCTTCTCTTGTCCTGTATGCTGGATGTAATTCTCAGTATCTGTCCTTGATTCTGTATGTATGCACTCTGCACAGTACTACTTCTCTTGTTTTCTAGGTTGGGCATAATTCTCAGTATCTGTTATAAATGTTAAGGCTATTTGTATACATATGGCTCTCTACTCTCTATGTTAGGTGAAAATGTGTTCCTGTCTTACTATACAATATGATTGAAGCAGAATTAAACCCTTCAATACTCGTCCCGCCTGCAGAATGCAGCGATGCAACTTTTGCAAGCTCCCTCACCAGAGCTAACATCTTCTCCCCATCTGAGATCTTCAGCCACCTTGATTTGCCAGCCCGGGATGACGTAGCTCCCATGCATGCGCACAGAAGTTCACCCATCTCTGCACCAAGAATGTACACTGAGCTGAGTAGGCACAGGTAATTGTATATTTTAAAGCACCTTGTGGGGAGGAAGGTAAGAATCCTTTATTGCAGAAGAAGGTTCGAACATTCACATATATTTATTCTTGTAATGTCACATGGGACAAATGCAGCCAACATTTCAGGGTGCACAGGGTCCCTTCCTAAAGGGGAAAAAGTGATATGTCAATGTGTCGGCTTGATGAAGGGACCCTGTATGGGTCAGATATTTTGGCTGTATTTGACCATTATGGCGTTACGCAAATAAATAAATACATGTGAATCTTTGGTCTTCAATTGAGTGCTGGTGACTCCCTTTCCTTTTCCTGTGTTTCTGCACAGAGCCATCCACTGCTATTACTATGAGCACCATCCAGCTACAATCGGTCGTAACACTGAGGGCAGCTCAGAATGATATTACTTTATTGCAGAAGAGACACTGGGGTTAATTTCTTAAAAAAAAGAATGTTGCGCACATGGATCAAGAATTCACAGTCATCTCAAATAATCACTGTAATGTGTGTATCAAGTTTATTTACTATGGTCATAAGCTCCATCTAGTGGCCATAATGTAGTATTTTCCTATGGCAAGGATAGGAATGCAGGGAAGGGGGGGGGGGGTGGTGTTGTGTCAGCCCCTGCATTCCTTTTGCCATTGCTTGTCTGTGGAATTTGCACACAGCTGGGACGAGCTGCATGTCAGGAGCATGTAACGCTCCTGTTCAATGGCCGCTGCTGGTCTCATACCAGCATCCCGATTTTGGTTAAGCTGTACTCTCCCTGTATGACTGCCACCTCACCTGCAAGGTGATCAATAAAGACACAGCCTCTGGGTGGAGACCAAACCTGTTTTAAGCCAAGCCTGATGTTTAATGCTTGCGATAGTGTTTGTAACATGTGCTTCAAGCTTTCTGTTTACCTGCCTTGTCCCTTGACCTTCACCTTCGCCCGATTTCTGCCCTGCCCGCTAGTTTGGATTTCCTTGTTATCGATTTCGGATTGAACTACTCTATGAAGTCAGCCTGCATTTTGATCACAGATTTGACCCTGATTACTCTCTGAATGTTCCCTGCCCTGAACCCTGACTGTCATTAGATCACTCTGCTCTGCCTGTCTGCCAACCGCAAGTACCTGTTTGCTGTGCTTAGCTTGCACCTGCCCCGGCGTGGTGCCAAGGCACTATAGCTATGTGTATAAGATCTGGGGGCAACCGAGTACCGGTAGGCCTGCTTGCCTTATGGGAAATGGGACTGCTATAGGTGAAGAACACAGAGCCAGCTATAGTGCCTGACCATTCACACTAGGGGCAGACGTGACTCTGCAGCTATGAATCGTCCGTCTCCTCTATAGCTGTTCTCGAATCGGCTGCAGCAGGAGGAGAGGGGGCAAGTGGGACCTCAGAACTAGGGTTAGAAGGCACCTAGTAAGATAGCATGAAGTACTACATGTACTTTGTCCGATAGGGGACATAACTGTAAAAAAAAGTATAATTAAAGATTTTCTTTAAACACCCCAAACTCTTAAAGCAGCCAAGAAATGAGTAACAGAAAACTTTTTGATCAACCAGCTGAAAGTGAGAAATGCAGAATACAGAATGCTCCTAGACAGCTCTTTATAACCGAAAATCTTTTTGGAAATCCTTTGAAAATCACAAAGATCCTTGGATGACAAAATGGGACATAAGACCGGTCTTTGTGACTTTACAAGGATTTGTAATACAATTTACACTTACTGTATATACAGTAATAAATGGATGCAAATCCATCCGTGTGTCTCCCTTTTGCTTGGCGGCTCTCTGCGTTTGATAAGGAAAAAAAAAATCACATCTGATACTTTGATCTGCATAATGTTTTTTCTTTTTTTTATTTTCAACACATTTGCACAAAGCTAAACAATAAAGTCATTAACATATTTGGAACTTTCTAGAACTATCCCAGTATCCAGTAACCCTCATGTATGTATCCCAGTTCATTTCTGTACAAATGAAAAATATTATAACCCCAGCCCTTAATGGAGGGGACTAAACAACATTTGGCGTCTTATACATCATTTATGGATCGCCTGTGTTGGCTAGAGCACCCAATCAGCTTCTTCCTTCCATGTTTCTTGAGGCTCGTTAGAAAATAAATGTCACTATAAGCAGCACACACAGACTTAGCCAGTAAGACCACAAGCAATGGGCAAAGTGCAATAACCCACATCAACCAATCAGAAATTACCTTAAATTGAGCCTGATCTGACTTAATATGTTTAGAAAGTAATACTGATGAAGTGCAGGGACCTTCAGGGGGTCTGCAGGTACATGTGTTGGATCATCAAAGCAGCATGTACAAGGGGTCTCAACGTCTACCCAAATTATCATCAGCCCAGGATGTACATGAGGTCTTGACTTCTGCTCAAGTCATCATTGACTCAGGAAATTCATGAGGTCTTGACCTCTGCTCAAGTCATCATTGGCTCAGGAAATACATGGGGTCTAAATTTCTGCTCATGTCTTGATTGACTCAGGAAATACACAGGGTCTCAACTTCTGCTCAAGTCATCATTGGCCCAGCATGTACACAGGGTCTTGACTTCTGCTCAAGTCATCACTGGGCCCAGAAATACACGGGGTCTTGACTTTTGCTCAAGTCATCACTGGCCCAGGAAATACACGGGATCTCAGCTTCTGTTCAAGTCATCAATGACTCAAGAAATACATGGGATCTTGACTTCTGCTCAAGTCGTCACTGGCCCAAGAAATACACAGGGTCTTGACTTCTGTCCAAGTCATCATTGGCACAGTATATACAAAGGGTCTTGACTCAAGTCAACATTTGAGTATGTCTAGCCAAAACTTTTTGTTTCCTTTTAGATATAGAAAGGAATGCTTGAAACCCTTGTGTTTTTCCGATAGTATCTTGTGGAGATTTCCCTCTTCCTCCTGCCCCAGAGGAACAACAGTAAACCGGAATCTTTCGGAAGTAAGGGAAAATCCATGCTGCTGTCAATGAACCAGGAAGATGTCTCCACTTAAAGATTTCTCCTAGTCCCATGCAAACAGTAGATTTTTTGATTTTCCATAATCTTCCATCCAATGGTGACCAGGACAGAAAAAGAGAGTGCATCTCTTCAGCTTAATGACAGAAAATAATAAAAATCTAGCGGAGGTCCTAATCCTTCTCTATCCAGGACTTAGGAAAATTGTTTAAAAAAGAGGATGGGGCCCCAATGGGGTTTTAAAAGCGACAGCTCGATCTTAAAATCCCCTTTGGGGCACCATCCTCTTTTTTCCTTGTTTCATTGGGATGTGGCGTACAGCTCTCTTCTTGGACAAGTGTTTGGGTTAATACTTATTTTAGAAAAATTGTTTGGCTATAGATACCCTTTAAGGCCTATCCCATCCTGACACTTAACCCTTCACAAGGCCAAATATCTAAGCATCTATGGTCCAATGAAGTATCTGTGTTTGATAGCTGAATGACAGGATGGGACTACCACTAAAAAGTCTGTGCCTAGGGTTCAATATGTATTTATCGGGATCAATTCAAAACAAATGCAGGTACTTCAGAGCACCACAAGGTGCAGCACGTAAGCAATGCTGTAACCTTAGAGACCCTTTATGCCAGGTCTAGTTCACTTTAACATAAAGTTATATTTCACCCTGGTAAACACAAACACTTTTATGTACCTTTAGGTCCCGCGTTGATATGCACTGCTTTAAGGCAGCCCATTCATTTTGAATTTGCTGGCAATGCACCACAAGTCAAGGCACCTCAGTACATTTGTATCAACACACATCACTGTAATGCATAACTGCAAATGGGCCTTCTATTGTACAAATTGTTTCTACTGTACAAACACTGGGTTTGGCGAGGAAAAGTTGTCCTCTCCTGCCTCCTCCACTTTGCTAGTGAATCTTCAGTGTGACCAGAGACCTTACTGCTCAACAGTAAGTGGTGAGAGTGGCTGGTCTAGGTTTGATATTCCTAACTGGTATCTGCATGATGAGTGTTGTAGAGCTGTTAGGGCATGCCGATTAGCCTAGTTCTTTGGAAGTAATGGCAGCTTTACTTTAAATAGAACCAGTCAGGATTGAGCATATGTAAGTATTGTATGCAGACTTATAAAAAACTTTTCATCTGCAACCATATTTAGCTTTGGTTCTTGAATCCGACTCTTCAGGATGAAAGTAAGGGTTAGACCGGCCATACCACAGGTTGCAGGAAAGAAATTTGCTTGATTCCTCCATCAACACAGACAGTGTTGATCCAGGAATCCCTCCTGCTGGGCCATTGTCTTCTCCTGGGGGGCGGGGGAAGTCGTCATTGCCTGGAGAAGATAGTGATTACTGCTAGCGGCTATAGCAGCCACTAGCGATAATCGCAGGTAAAACCTGGCATGCTGGTTGTACCCAAGTTGATCGATCAACTTGGTACATTCAGCTTGCCCATACAGGGTTCGAATCTCGGCCGGTTCCTGCTGAACTGCCAGAGATTTGAACCATGTATGGCCTGCCTTAGGGGTCATCTGAGATCTGACCACTGCTGCTATGACAACTGTTTAAACTGGAACTAAACCTACAATTAAAGAAAAACGGTTTGCAGTCTACTACTACATCTACATTGACCTACGCATGCACAGCTCAGCGTTCATTCCCAGTGCACTGCCACTGTGCAAGAATGATTGACTGACTTCTCTGCACATGTGGGATCACATCATCCGCACCAGCCAATCAACAGGCCGAAAACCCAGCAGACGTAGGAAGCCTGGGAAGAGTATGACAGAGGCCAGTGAGGGATGTAAGTGTTCCATCACTGGAAGGTGGAGGTAAGTATCTTGCAGAGTTTAATTCCACTTTAAGCTCAGATACTGGACTCAATTTACAAAGTTAAAGTGAAACTAAACCCATCAAATGAACTGTTTCTCTAAAACACTTATTTTCAGAGCATCCCTTAAATGAGAACTTTCAGATTTGCTCTCAACCATACTACCATTAAATGGCTGATGTCATAGCTAATCACATGTGCAGCACCATGGCAACTGCAGATCAAACTGATTTCAACATGGCAGCTTCCTTGACTGTAAAGGATAGGAGGGTTTCACTCCGCTTTAACACACCAGAATAAGTATCATTATTGTCAAAAAGGAAAGTTATTTACAGTTGGGGTCAACTAAATTGGAAAATTACAGTCACGTGGCTGGTGGAACTAAACTCATCAATTTAACAGTTTCTAAAAACAGCTTCATTCCTGGCATGCGCCGGGAATGTAACATTCACATTGGTTGTGCTCTCATCCATCAGCATCATAACAGTTGAATATGGAACAGAGGCCAAGATGGCAACTTCCTTGGCTGAAAACGATAGGAGGGTTTAGTTCCAAAAATCCCTGCTGACAGTTTGTGTAGCTTTACTGAAATGGGCGACAGGTTCAGGTATTTCTTCATAGCACCACTTATATAAAGGCATGCTGTGGCTGCACTAAGTTCAGAAAGAATTTCCTACAGTTGGTAGATAACAAAACTGGAAGTAACTAAGACTAACTATAATCTGGTGTACAGACATGGGCACAGTGCTTGCCTCCATATGCTAAGTAGCATAGCAGCATGTTTACCGGTGCCACCTCCACCCCCTTGTGTAACTGGTTGGTGCAAACGGTCGGCACACAGTACTTATATGGATGTTACAGTGGTAGTAAACTCACTGGGTTGATTCTTACGTATACGTAATAAGCCTATAATAAGGCTTACCAATAGGTACACTAAATATCTACTAAATGTGCATAAGTTAGCAGCAGCAGTGACATAACCGACACATGCACTCTGAAGGAACGGCATACTCGTGGTGTTCCTTCAGAGCTCTGTGCCATGGCTGGGACTCTTTTGTGCATACGTGGGAGTGATGTAATCGCGGTGCGGCCATTCATACGGCTGCAGCCCATTAACAGGGAAGGCCAGGTGAAGATGGAAGTGCCATGACAGAGTGCAGCTGGAGGGCTTTGTTTTCAGGTAAGTCTGTCATAATGTGGTACATACTAGCACATTATGACATAAACCTCCCGGGGGCCCATTTTTTTACTTTTTTGTTGCCGTTTAGTACCCCATCAGGCTCCTCTTGTGATTGACAGCACACAGTGGACAGATTCTGCCCACTGACAATCCCAAGGTGGCAGACCTGATGGGGAACTAATGTCTCAGGGCAGGAGCTTAGCTGCACTGTATGGACACTTTGGGCTCAGTGTGCCTCTGCGCGTAGTGCTTGCCCCAAATTCACGCGCCTGTTTCTAACTGGTACTGAATCTGTCGCCTGCAATGACAGGCATGATGGAATTCTTAAGGGTGTCATATACCCTCCAAATGAATTCCCTCGAAAGTTTGTAAATCTAATGATGCAAATAATAACCTTTTATAAGTAAACCTTCACAATTCTAATAAAGACTTAAAGTGTTTGTAAAGGATGAAAGTTTTGCATTCTATGCATGAAGGTAAAAAAACCTTTAATGTGCAGCTCCCCCCAAATACTTACCTGAGCCCGATCTTCCTCCAGCAATGTGCATGAGCGCCTCAGCTTCCCAGGGACTCTTCTTCCTCATTGGCTAAGAAAGGAGAGGGAGCCATTGGCTTCCGTTGCTGTCAATCACAGTCAGTGAGCCAACAAGGACAAAGAGGGGGTGGGGCCGAGCCGTGGCTCTGTGTGTGAATGGACCTGCAAAGCAATGGCTCGGGAGTGAACTTGCTCTAGTGCCCCCATTGCAACCTGCTTGCTCTGGGGGCACTTGTCAGGAGGGGGGGACCAAGAGCGCCGGCGGGGGAAAACCACTGTACAGAGCAGGTAATTATAACATTTTTCTTAAGATTCAAAGAACAAGTAGACAGCACTTCAGCTGATTTGGAGATAATTCCATTTATTGTCCAAAAGAAAACATGAACATCATAAATGATGATAACACAACATGTCCACTAACAAATCAGTGACAAGGTGCAAGGAGATTGACGCGTTTCACGGAAACATAATCCGCTTAGTCATAATAATGACATAATAATGACTAAGTGGATTGTTTCCGTGAAACGCGTCAATCTCCTTGCACCTTGTCACCGATTTGTTAGTGGACATGTTGTGTTATCATGATGTTCATGTTTTCTTTTGGACATAAATGGAATTATCTCCAAATCAGCTGAAGTGCTGTCTACTTGTTCTTTGAATCTTATGTGAAACGGCTCACGGACCGGACGAGCACTTAACCATTTGGAGTTATCACACTCACTTGGAGCGGCTTTCCCCTTCCTTGATGTCTATAAATTTTTTCTTATTTTTTTTTGACATTTGTGACTCTAATATCACTTTAAAATGAAAGTTCTTACATCAGCCAGGCTGTGACTGGTATTTCTTAAACTGCCAATAGACATGGCAAAAAAGTCCAACTGTCTGAAGGTGTCCTCAGGTCCAGCCTTAGACATAAAACATAAGTGCTTGGATCTCCTAACAGTTCATATTTACAGTAGTTCATGAAATGAGGAGTAAGAAGGTACATGCATCAAGCTAGGCCAGCAACTATTTACCTTCAAGATCTTAGCAAGGATTATATGGAATGGGCAGCCATTATTTCATGTCTATTGCCACCTTTATATTGATCTGACCACAATCTGTCAGAATATGATTGGTTGCTTTGGCATTTTGCACTTGAACTCTGCACGGCCTTACTAGACAAGCCTGTTCTTTTTCAGCCCCAAGCCCAAATTCCAAGATATTACTGACTATAATAATCCAAGACAACCATGTGTAAACTACACCCCACTTGTCTCCACATGTGAGAGAAGCAGTTTGTTGGCTGAACCGACATTCATGAGATCAAGTCTGTAAATTCATTAGGGGCTATTGACATCACCAAGGCCTCGCTATGGCTACAGTACAATAGCGCACAACAGAGAAGATTTAAACCAAAAATATAAAAAAAACGAAGGTCATTCGGACAGCAGCTGTAAGAAGAGTCCATCCTGGTTGGATGTGTTCTACCGGTGTTTTTAAAGTTAAATTAAAAGAAAAATAAAGGCAGCAAAATTGATCAGCAGCTTTGCTTTAAACTGGAGAAAACCCAGACTAAAAAAAAAAATATAAAAAATAAGTAAGCTGCACACGGCTTGCATTGATTGGTTTGTTCGCAGATACACGAGGGAGGCTGCAGGTCAGGTGCCCAGGATAAGCTGTGTGACACTCGGAACCTCATGGCCGCTTGGCCAAGTCTATGGTTTGACCTTCCTTGGCTCAGGGGTTCATTGTTTCAGTTGTACTGTCCTCTCCAGCCTTCTGTCCATTGGGCCTGTGACGGTCTGAATGGTCTTTGTGTGTCTTTAAGTCGTCAAAGTAAGGATGGGACAGGGCGCTGAATGCCGTCACCCGATTTGCAGGGCCAAATGTCAGACATTTCTGCAAAAAACAAAACAAAACAGGTGAGTAAGTGTATCTATGGGAAGATGATGTCTATAATTGCCTTTCTACCTAATTCAGCTCTACTTAAGCCTACAACACCTCAGTGGTGTAAAATATAAATGTCATCCCCCGCGCTACTATTTAATAACTCCTAGTGTACCAAAAAATAAATAATAAATCAATATTCATGGTGAAATCCTATTACTGAATATAAAGGCTGCTGCAATACCTGATGTTAATCACAATAACATATAATATAAAGGTATAAATGATATTGCACAATGCCTAAAGAGTGCTAAAAGTACAAAGCAAGTGTATAAATTAAATCTACTACATTTCCATAAATATATAACCAGTGTACAAACAACATCAATAAGGTGACTTAGTGCTTTAAATAAATATTGTGCAATGATGAAGTTCATGGATTCATTCATTCAATAACTAGTGATCACAGTTCATCAAGTCAAATAATAAAAGTGACTAGGTGCTCCAAAGTGTTGCAAAATCCGCAATGAAGTGCTCAAACAAATGGAGCCTATTTGGTGGGTCTTCATACACCGCCAAAGGGGCTTCTCTGCTGGTGCCACCACCAACAATCGTGCTCCCAGAACTCTCACCTTAATACCAGCAATTAGCGCTTTAGTTATGCCCATGCATCCAATGGGGGGTGCCTTCCTCTTTAAGGGTATCTCCTCATCGCCTTCACCACCATCTATGGGACTTCCACTAGACCGTACCGTTTATTGCTGCTCAAACACGTTCAGATATATGAATGCCCTGACTTCACACTCAGTGCGGAAGAAAAAATCTCTAACACGATGTGGACTTTCTAAAGAATATATAAAGCTGAAGAAAACTTGTAGGGAGATTTGTTTCAGCCCTGTGTATCATCTGAGGCTGTTCACTTCAGTAGGTATATGTAAAGGTTTACATCCACTTTAAGGTTTCTGGACTGTCGCTTTGCAACTCTGCAAAGTTTTAGCTCCCTCCATAAATTTTCTATAGGATTAAGGTCTGGAGACTTGGCTAGGCCACTCCATGACCTTAATGGGCTTCTTCTTGAGCCACTCCTTTGTTGCCTTGGTGGTATGTTTTGGGTCATTGTCATGTTGAAAGACCCATCCATGACCCATCTTCAGTGTTCTGGCTGAGGGAAGAAGGTTTTCATCCAAAATTTTACAATACATGGCCAATACAATGGCCAATTTACCACCAAGGCAATAAAGGAGTGGCCCAAAATGAAGCACATTATTGTCATGGAGTGGCCTAGCCAGTCTCCAGCAGGGACGGCCCGTGCACTAAGGACGCACAGTCACTGCCCCCCCAACACCTCCGCCGACCTTCCTATCCATGCGCCCCGCCCCTTTCAGGATGCTGGCCGCATGAATTACTATGGCAGGGATAGGCGGGGGGTGTGTCTTTTGAAGCGCCAGAGGCTCTATTAGGCTTCAAAATAGGGTGGGCTCAGGGCACAGAGCATTTAGTCCGGAGCCCACCCAGGTGTGTTGCAACAGGACCATATACCATATGCGTGCATGACAGTGCCATCCTGTAAGTGCCTGTCTATTGTGTGCAGTAAAGTGCCTTTTAATACTACACTTAGGTGCGCCTCCCTACTTCTCTTTTTTCCTTTCTACTACAGAGTTCATGGACACACTCTGGGGATGGCTGTCACCTTACTTACCAGCACTAATTTGATACGCCCCCTGCACTAACTGCTGACTACTGTATGGACCCATATACTTTATCTTGAAGTACTTTTGTTTTAGCCTCTACCCCCACAACAGCGCCAGTGAATCTGCTCTCTGTGTATGCCTTCATTTCTTTGTAAGTGGGCAAACTTACAAAATCTGCAGGGGATCAAATAATTATTTCCCCCACTGTATGGTGACATTGTACTGTACATATTTTATATTTTCTGCTTAGGACTACATTTTTTTTAAATTCACGTAAATAAATTAAATATTGGCTATTTATTTTTGCATTCTCATATCCAGCCAACAGGTGGAGCGCTAAGTACCATATTTACCTGTCTTTCCTTTTTTTCTTTTATTTAAATGTTAGAAGAGTCAAATAATTCAAACTGAAATTTACACACACAAGTAAATATGTCCAAACAGTGACTTCTCCCTCTCGGCTGTTTCAATTAACCACTTCAGCTCCAGAAGGTTTACCCCCCTTCATGACCAGGCACTGCGTTCCTTTAACTGACAATTGTGCGGTTGTGTGACACTGCACCCAAATAAAATTTGTTATTTTCTTATCCCACAAATAGAGCTTTCTTTTGGTGGTATTTGATCACCACTGCAGTTTTTATTTTTTTTTGCACTACAAACAAGAAAAGACTGACAATTTTGAAAAAAAAACCCAATATTTTTTTACTTTCTGCTATAATACATATCCAATAAAAAAAAAATCTAATTTCTTCATAAATTTAGGTCAATATGTATTCTGCTGCATGTTTTTGGTTAAAAATCCCAATAAGCATATACTGATTGGTTTACGCAAACGTTATAGCTTCTACAAATGATGGCATATATTTATGGAATTTATTTATTTTTCTCTAAGACTAGTAATGGCCATGATCAGCAACTTATAGCAGGACTGCAATATTGGGGCGAACAATCGGGCACTAACTGACACTTTGCGGGAAACAGTGACACTAATACAGTGATCAGTGCTAAAAATATGCACTGTCACTGTACTAATGATGCTGGCTGGGAAGGGGTTAAACATCAGGGGTGATCAAAGGGTTAAATTTGTTCATAGTCAGTGTTCTTGTGACATGTGTGATGTGCTTTTACTCAGGGAAGAGATGGATTCTATTCCCTGCTTTGCATGGTCACAAAATCCATCCTCCCCCCCTGTCATAATGGATATCTGCCTTGTTTACATAGGCAGATCTCCATTCTGTGTGTTTTACTGATGATCAGTGGGTGCCGATGGACATCCAATGCCCAGCACCCGCAGATCCGCTTCTGCTTTGAGCAATCGCAGCAGAAGCGGCCCGCACCCCTTGCAGGTGGAAGTGCA
This sequence comes from Glandirana rugosa, assembly GCA_018402905.1. NCBI lineage: Eukaryota > Metazoa > Chordata > Amphibia > Anura > Ranidae > Glandirana > Glandirana rugosa. Next base: position 249,208 of record BLSH010472300.1, read on the forward strand.
GAATTACATATATATACACGTGATCCTGCATAGGAGGGCCACCCTGTGGCAGTATATCTGCTATAGGGCGGTCTAGAACTGGTTAATTAAATGAAATATTGGGTATTTATTTTTGCATTCTCATATCCAGTCAACAGCTGGAGCTCTAAGCTCTTTTACCATGTTTACCTATCTTTCCTTACTTGCTTTTATTTAAGCGTTAGAAGAGCCAAATAGTTCAAACTGAAATTTACACACACAAGTAAATAAGTCTGAACAGTCACCTCTCCATCTCTGCCTTTTTAATTAGGCTCCATTCACAACTGACCGCAGGCAGAATTGCTGCGTTTCCACCTGCGATTTAAAACCACTGCAAAACGCGGGACGCCGCGATTTTGCCATGATAAAAAATCTAAACTAAAATTGGCCCTACACCTCCAGCTGTTGCAAAACTACGAGTCCCATCATGCCTCTGCCTCTGGGTGTCATGCTTGTGGCAGTCAGAGTCTTGCTATGCCTCATGGGACTTGTAGTTCTGCAACATCTGGAGGTCCGCTAATTGCATATCCCTGCCCTAAACTATCCTTTTTCTGCTTCAAAATGAGCAGAGTACCTTTATATTTAGAGTCTGCATTGAAATGGAACTAATAAATGCAGATTTGCAATCGTCACATTTTACTGTTAAATCGTTTTCCTGTGATCAGGGACTCGGTGATGATGACCCAGCGAATTGGGATGAGCGACTGTGCCCGTGTAACCGCCGTGTCACCATAGATAGGTTAAAGCGCCCATGTGAATGAATCCTAAAAGTAAAGTTTGCCTTCTTATTGACAAATTCTGAAAAAGCTTGTAAACTCACGATAAGTAAATCTTTGCCTAGTTCATCAATGTCTGGAACAACGTCTTCTAAGGGCTTCGGACGCCGGAAATGGAAGGCGGTTTGTGGGATGGCTACTTCACTAGGCCACTCCTCTTCCTCCGGGAGACCAATGACACTGGAAGGAGAAGATGACACAATGTGACTACTTGTGAACCCATTATGACTTACCTATGTTAACCATTGATACTTTTCTTCTATATACAGTGAAAAAATGATCTTTCCTTTTCAATTTGCAGCCACTGTAATTTCCTGTAAAATGCACTATGGCAGCCTGGAGGCGTTCTGTACACAGATGGTGTACGGAACGCCCCCCAGAAATGTGTGATTGGCTCACTGATTTTCCCAGAAGTCTGCACTAAGATATAAATTGGATTTTGAGAATCCCCCACAACAAAAATTTCCGTTTTGGTGAGATACTCTCAAAGGGAAATCACGTCTAAAGGGATGCCAACCCTGCCACTTTCCTCATTAGAGCCCTGCAAGTGTAGCAGCTGATTGATAGATATACAGTCACTCCCATGTTCATGCACTTGGCACAGGGACACAGACAAACAAACAAACACACAGATATTTCTTCAGGATAACAAAAGATAGGAATCTGCAACAAACTTTGTTAACTACTTGCCTACCAGGCCAATTCTGACACTTATCTCCTACATGTAAAGATCATCATTGTTTTTGCTAGAAAATCACTCAGAACCCCCAAACATTATACAGGCGGTCCCCGGGTTACAAACAAGATAGGGACTGTAGGTTTGTTCTTAAGTTGAATTTGTTTGTAAGTCAGAATAGGTACAATTTTTAAGTGTAGCTTCAGCCAAAAAAAATATTCTTAAGCTTTTTGGATAGCATGGGGAAGGGTAATGACCCTGTAATGTTTGTTTTGCTGTCTATGTTTCTGTTCAAAAGATTTCATCTCACTTCCTGTCCCAATGATAATTGGATTTTGAAAAATGTGAGTTGTTGTGGAAACAAACCTTGGTGATAAAGCATCAGTGGAGACTTTTTTTCCCATAATAACTCTTACAGGAGTGAATTTCCCTTCCTAGGGGGAGATTTCCTCTCACTTCCTGTTGTCTCCCTCCGTTTGTAAGTAGGAGTCGTTCGTAAGTCAGATGTTTGCAACTAGGGGACCAGAGTATATGTTTTTTAGCAGAGACCCTAGGGAATAAAATGGTGGTTGTTGTGACTTTTTATCTCGCACGGTATTTGCGCATCAATTTTTCAAACAAGTTTTTCTTTTTTTATAAAAAAAAACTTTCATGTATTAAAAAAAAACACAAAACAGTAATGTCCCCTCCCGCCACCTGCAAGAATGATCAAGCGGCTGAACAGCTGCTATGATTGTTCTTACGTTGAAGGGAATCGCTGGCTGTAATAAAAGATATCTGAATAATGTCTGTAACTGCAGGCATCATTCACATATCCCCACTGTCTGTGACGTCATATGACGTTGGGCGGGCGGGAGGTGGTTAAACTCTTTGCAATGTACATTGATCACCCAGAGGGAAATGTTTTTTCTCAACAAAAGTGGAGTTATTCTTTAACCACTTGCCGACCGCAGTCTGACGACGACAGAGTGGCTTGTTATCGCAAACCACTGTCATATAACGGCGGCTGCGATAACTAGTGCTGTGAGCGCGCGCACACCGCCGGAGCCACGCTTGCGCACTCACTGTGTCTGGGGGGGGGGGGCCAAGGAGCGGGTAGGACGGACTCGATCGCCGCCGGCTACCGGCGATGCCCCGCCCCGTAGTGAGAGAACGGAAGTCCGTGTATGTAAACACGGATCTCCGTTCTCATAGAGGGGGAAAGGCAGTGATCACAGGCTTCCTGTATATGGAAGCCGTGATCATCCCCTTTCCCCAGATAGGGCAGCCCACACACAGTAAGAACACGCCCAGGGAACACAGTTAACCCTTAGAGCGCCCCCTGCAGGGTAACACCTTCACTGCCAATGGCATTTACACAGTAATCAGTGCATTTTTATAGCACTGATCGCTGTATAAATGCCAATGGTCCCAAAAAAGTGTCAAAATGGTCCAACATGTCCATTGCAGTATCGCAGTACCGCTAAAAATCACAGATCGCCGCCATTACTAGTAAAAAAACCCCCCAGAAATGAATTCTCATCATCCGTAAACGCGGCAACTTTTGCGCAAACCAATCAATAAACGCCGATTGCGATTTTTTTTTACCAAAAATATCAGGAAGAATATAAATCGGCCAAAACCGATTTTTTTTTATATATTTTTTTTGGATTTGTATTTTAGCAAAAAGTAAGAAATTCATTTTTTTTTGTCGCTTTTCTTTTGTTTATAGCGGCGATCAGAAATGACGCAGAGGTGATCAAATACCACCAAAAGAAAGCTCTATTTGTGGGGAAAAAAAGACGCAAATTTTGTTTGGGTACAACGTCGCACGACCGTGCAATTGTCAGTTAAAGCGACGCAGTGCCGAATCACAAAAAGTGCTCTGGTCCTAAAGTGGGAAATCCTTCCGGGGCTGAAGTGGTTAAAGAGGAACTTTTCTATACATTTAGGCTGAGATTTAGATTTATGGCCCTTTTAAAGGTACACTACAGTCAAATTTGGAGGCAAAACCAAGGTACACAGCATGACTGCTCTAACCCTTTTTTTCCAGCTAAACAGGGAAGAATCATAACCTCTGTTAACCTCTTGGAGCTGAAGGCACACAAATATGCAGCCTCTTGGTGGGTGGGCATTGGCGCTGAGCAGCCGCATATTGCAAACACAGCTGAGCCAATAGCGCGCGCCGTGCGCACTCCTGGCACAGTTAGAGGCGGTTTTCTGATCATGTAACCGCCGTGACAGCCAATCACGCTGGTCACGTGATCATAAACCCCACCTCTCGGCATCTGAGATCCCTTAACTGGCTGGGAGACACCGGCGCCAAGGGGTTATGTTAATATTACTGTTTGTGTTTTTTCTTCCCCATGACAATCGCTTGCCTCATTTCTTGCCCCACTGTCATAGGAACAGGAAGTGACATTTTCCCGATGGGGCTACTGACAGCATTTAAAACTTGGCATTTGAAACATTCATGATCCTTTCATTGAAGTTGATACAAATCATATCAGACGTGTACACAGATGCTGTGCCATAAGCCAATAGTAAAGTGTTAGGTTTTTATTGCTGTCTGGGTCCCATTGGGGGGAATCTAACCTCACAATTTGTCCTGGTGACCATCAATGTTAGACAAAGTGAGGGAGAAACCAACATTTTCCAATGGTGACATCTGTCCAGGTGACAACTGACAATTGGGGTTTTTTTTGCTAAGATATCAGGTTTTTTTTATTGCGGTTCGGGAGATCTAACCTCTCAATTTGACCCGGTGACCATCAGTGTTAGAGGTAGTGGGGGAGAATCCAAACTAATCCAATGGGGACACCTGTTCTTTTTTTAATAGGCAGAGACAGCAGAACATATCTGACAGTTTGTAACCTTTGCCGTTTAATCTAAGGAGTGGTTCACACATAGGCGATCCGACTTCAGGCGCGACTTTACTAGGCGATTTGAATGTGACTTCAAGGCGACCTTCAGTGTGACTTTGGGCGACTTACAACGCGACTTAAAGCGACCTCCGTGCCAGGCGAATTTGCCTGTGGTCAATCAGAGAAGAGAGGGAGGGGGTTGCCTGGCTAATTTGTGGGGAGTACCTTGGAGGCGACTTCCATTGAATTCTATGGGCACAATTCGGATAGAAGTCACCTTGAAGTAGTACAGGAACCTTTTTTGAAGTCGGAGCGACTTCAGTAGTGTACATTAAGATGGCTCTCATTAATTTCAATGGGATTTCTGATGTCAATCGTCTTGGGGGGACACTAGTCAGAGCGCAAGCCGCCTATGTGTGAACAGGTTCTAAAAAAAATGTTTTGGCTTGAAAATACACAATATTTGATTTAAAAAAAATTGTTGATGCTACTTTAACCACCCACTGATCATTGACTATTGGCTCCTGCTGCTGTCCATCATGGCCAGTGAGCCAATGAGGAGAGAGCGCTCCTGCTCGGGTGCCCCCATAGCAAACTGCTTGCTATGGTGGCACTCGACAGCAGGGAAGGGCCAGAAACACTGGCGGGGGACCGGAGAAGGGAAGGATTGGAGATGCTCTGTGCAAAACCACTGCCTTTAATATCACTTTAACCACTTGCCGACCGTCGGCTGCGAGATCGTGCAATGTGAGCGCGCTCACTGTGTTGGGGGGGGGCCAGGGAGCGGGTGCGGCGGACTCGATCTCCGCCGGCTACCCGCGATGCCTCCCCGCAGTGAACTATATGGAAGCTGTGATCGCTCCCCTTCCCCTGCTAGGGCAGCCCACACACAGTTAGAACACGCCCAGGGAACACAGTTAACCCTTAGAGCGCCCCCTACAGGTTAACCCCTTCACTGCCAATGGCATTTACACAGTAATCAGTGCATTTTTATAGCACTGATCGCTGTATAAATGCCAATGGTCCCAAAAAAGTGTCAAAATGCTCCGATATCTCCGCTGCAATATCGCAGTACTGCTAAAAATTGCAGATCGCCGCCATTACTAGTAAAAAATAAAAAAAAAATAAAAACCCCAGAAATTAATTCTCATCGTCCGTAAACGCGGCCACTTTTGCCCAAACCAATCAATAAACGCCGATTGCGATTTTTTTTATCACAAATATGAGGAAGAATATAAATCGGCCAAAACCGATGAAAAAAAATGTTTTTTTTCTAATTTTGTTTTGGATTTGTATTTTAGCAAAAAGTAAGAAATTTGGGTTTTTTTGCAAAATTTTGCTCTTCTTTTGTTTATAGCGGCGATCAGAAATGATGCATAGGTGATCAAATACCACCAAAAGAAAGCTCTATTTGTGGGAAAAAAAGGATGCAAATTTAGTTTGGGCACAACGTCGCACGACCGCGCAATTGTCAGTTAAAGCAACACAGTGCTGAATCGCAAAAAGCGCTCTGGTCCTAAGGTGTGAAATCCTTCCGGGGCTGAAGTGGTTAATGTTATACAGCAGGTCCCGCATACGGCCCAAGATATGAATGCGGCCCAACACAAAATAGTAAATTTACTAAAAAATTACACTTTTTTGGAATTTTTTGTAAAAATGTTCTTTACAGTTAGCGAACACATGTGGCAGAAGAAAAATTTGAAAGTGTTTTTTTACTGGACGTTTTATGTTCCCAAAAAAATCTTCCACTCTTCACAATCACGCCTTATTCTTCTCATAAGTTTTCAGCAGCACCTATATTTTTGAGCAACTATTTTCAAGCATAAAGCATACAAAGGGCAGAATTGGAACAAAAATATCTGATGAGTACCTTGAAAATTCATTGAGAATTGCTACTCCTTCCATCCAACCAGATATTGATTTGTGGAGTGCAGTGTGCAGTGAAGACTGCAGTTCAATATTTCTAAATGTAAAATAATGCATCTAGGGAAAAATAATCCCCTTAGAGAGTACAGCATTGGGGGCACAGTGTTATCCAGCACTACGGAAGAAAAAGATTTGGGGGTGCTTATTTCAGATGATTGCAAAATGAGCAAACAGTGTAACCAGGCAGTGGGAAAAGCAAATAGAATTCTGGGATGTATCAGTAGAGGGATCACCAGCAGGAGGAAGGAGGTTCTGATTCCTCTATATAGATCTTTAGTGAGACCTCACTTAGAATACTGTGTCCAGTTCTGGAGACCTCACTTACAAAAAGATATTGATAAAATAGAACGAGTTCAGAGACGGGTAACAAAAATGGTGAAAGGTCTGGGGGATAAAACAGATCAAGAGCGACTTCAGGAACTTAATATGTCCAGTCTGGAGGAAAGAAGGGGGAGGGGAGACATGATTGAAACCTTTAAATACATCAAGGGGGTGAATAAGGTTCAGGAGGGCAGTCTTTTTAATATGAAACCAAAATCAAGAACACGGGGACCTCAAACTAACTGGAGGGAAGTTCAAAACTAATCTTAGAAAGTATTATTTTACTGAAAGGGTGGTTGATGATTGGAATAAACTAACAACAGAGGTTGTGAGACAGTCAACAGTAAATGGCTTCAAACATGCTTGGGATAAACATAAATCTATAGTCAGACAACAAGGTTAATGTGAAAAAAATAAAAAGGGGCAGACTCGATGGACTACTCAGTCTTTTTCTGCCGTCACTTTTCTCTGTTTCTATTTTATCAAAAACAAATGTCAAATATTGCACTAGTTTTATGTTGCTCTCTTTTACTTTTAGAATAAAAAAAAATTCAAAAATATGAAGTTTTATTACTCAGATAGGGGACATTATATCAGTGATTGCTAACTTGTGATCTACACGACTTTTTTAGCTCATCAGCTATCCTTATTGTTTGGTGTATTTTATGTGTTGCCCAAGACTATTCCTGTTCTTCCAATGTGGCACAGGACAATCAGAAGGTTGGACACCTCTGCTTTACAGGCTTCCCTCCTTATTACAATAAATATAGATATCACTCTGGATCGGGGGTCAGCAACCTGTAGATCACGGTCTGGGCTTGCTATCCCACCATTCCAGAGCATCATAGTGCAATACAAAAAGGGACTACAGGCGGTCCCCGGGTTACAAACATCCAACTTATGAACGACTCCTACTTACAAACGGAGGGAGACAACAGGAAGTGAGAGGAAATCTCCCCCTAGGAAGGGAATTCACCCCTGTAAGAGTTATTATGGGAAAATGGTGTCTCTACTGAAGCTTTATCACCAAGGTTTGTTTCCACAACAACCCAAAATTTTCAAAATCCAATTATCATTGGGACAGGAAGTATGGGGAAATCTTCTGAACAGAAACATGGACAGCAAAACAAACATTACAGGGGCGTTACCCCTTCCCTATGCTATCCAAAAAGCTTAAAAATAGTTTTTTTGGCTGAAGCTACACTTAAAAAATATACCTGTTCCCACTTACAAACAAATTCAACCCAAGAACAAACCTACAGTCCCTATCTTGTTTGTAACCCGGGGACTGCCTGTACTTGTAAAGTTGGAGCTGTAGTAGGGAGCTGCTTAATCTGATGCCTCCTCTGTAGTGCCGGCTCCTGTCCCATGCGGAGTGACACTCCACCTCTTATCCCGGCTAGCGGTCTCCAGGGTGGTGCCAGCAACAGGAAAGAAGAGATCTTCAGGTCAGTGTGAAGCAATACACCGGGCATAATAGTATAGGCCTGCTTTCACACTGATGTGCTGCGGTTTACCCACACCGCGGATGCAGTGCAGTGTACCTGCAGGTTTCCTGCGGGTTTGTTGCTCTTAGCCATAGACTTCTATTATATCCTGCGGGTTTGTTGCTCTTAGCCATAGACTTCTATTATATCCTGCAGGTTTGCTGCTCTTAGCCTAATTGCAGAAGTTTTGGTGCACTTTCAGAAAGTGCCTTACACCTACAGGATATAATAGAAGTCTATGGCAAAGCGCAGCTAACCCAAGAAAGTTGCAGATGCACTGCTCTCACCCGCTGTGCAGGCAAACCGCAGCACATCAGTGTGAAAGCAGCCTTATAGGAGGCTTAGAACAGTAAGGGTTAATTTACATTTGCAGTTTGGGGGGTGGTAAAACCCCATAGTTAAGATGTGTTTTTTATCACCCCCACCCCAACCCCTTTAGTTGTAGGGGCCAGAGGTATACACATGTCACAGCCACAGTTATACGCCCTGTCATGGTTGGTGGTAGGGTTGTCCCGATACCACTTTTTTAAGACCGAGTACAAGTACCAATACTTTTTTTCAAGTACTTGCCGATACCGATTACCGATACTTTTTTTAATGTCATGTGACAGTGGTACTAATATGCAGCACTGATGGGCAATGATAGGCGGTGCTGATGAGTCGTGGACTATCAGTAGTTTTTAATTTAAATTTTTTTTTCACTATTTTATTTTTTACAATTCATTTTTTTAATTATTTTTTTACAATTTATAGTTTTTTTTACAATGCTTTCTTTTTTGGGGGGAGGGGGGGGGGAGTGGACGATGCCATTGTTTTTTTTATTTTATTTTTAAATTATTTTTACAATTTTACTTTAAAAACATTTTTTTACGTTTTTTTTTTTAATCACCCCTGTTGGGGGGGCTTTGGTGAGATGTCAGGGGTCTAAACAGACCCCCAGCATCTCCCCTTTGAGACAGGGAGAAAGGGGCTGAGGATAGAGATTCCCCAGTCTCTTTCTCAGCAGCCTCAGCTGCACTGAAGAGGAGACAGCGGCTCCTCTCCATTCATAAACTGAGACATCGTAACACAAAGTTTACAATGCTCAGTTATGAATGGACAGAGTCACTGACTCTGTTCATTCAGAAAAGGAAACAGCCGGTAAATGACAGACTTACCGGCTCTTTCCTCCGCTCTCCATCAGGGGGGACCGGAGGAGTACAGATCGGGACCAAAGGGGGGGATGGAGGAGTACAGATCGGGACCGAAGGGGGGGGGAAACGGAGGAGTACAGATCGGGACCAAAGGGGGGGGGGGCAGAGGAGTACAGATCGGGACCGGAGGGGGGGGGGGACTGGAGGAGAACTCGGAGGTGGACACGGGAACCGGAGGAGGAGGGG
>BLSH010472300.1:258643-286143 GCA_018402905.1 Glandirana rugosa
CCTGTGAGTCCCTACTAGCCACGTCGCCACCCCCTTTAATGTTAGTCGTTAACCGCCCCCCCCCCCCCCCCGGAATTGCTGATTGTAATTTCCCCCACCGCTGCACCGATCATCCCTGAGTGTCCCTGTATCCTCACCGCTGTGTCCTCCTATGTGCTACTAAGCCCCCCCTCCTCCGGTCATCCTAGTGTCCAAGTATCGGATGAGGCATCGGGAGCATTTGCACGAGTACAAGTATGCTTGCTTGGTATCGGTACTGATATCGATACTAGTATCGGTATTGGGACAACCCTAGTTGGTGGGTGTAGCACCTGCCAACCGTGACCTATTCAAGTAAATGAGGCCACTCTGCAAGTGCCCTGCAACCTTGTGCAGAACAAAAAACAAGGGGCTAAAGCAGGCAGCAATGTGTTGCTTTCTCACCACCTGCGGGGCACTTGCAGAGTGGCCCCATTTACTTTAATAGTTCATGACTGCCAGGCAGCAGCACCCACCAAAAGCAACAGGGGAATTAATTGCTGCTGTGGCATTTGTACACCTTTGTAAGGACTGCCCCCCAACTGTTCATGTGAAGGGTGCCGCTGCCGAAAACAACTAAGGGCTCATTCACAACTGCAACAGGCACTGCTGCTGCTCTGAAAAGCAATCTGAGTGTGTTTAACAGGTGGTGAGGAGGTGATATGTTGCCTCCTCACCACCTGATTTAAACCCACGCTTGCCATGCAATGCACGCGATTGCGACACGGTAGTACGGCAATTAGAGGTTTAAATCAGGTATGAGGAGGCGGCACTGTGCCCAGTGATCTTTGACTTCTGCCATGTTGTTCAGGAGGTTGCCTACCCCAGCTCTAGATGATGCATCCCATCTAGGGTTGCCACCTCATCCCTTTAAACCTGAACACATATGAATTATACAGGTTCTGTGGCTGATTAGGGTGGTAATTAACTCACTTGGTGCCTTGTCTGCATTAAATCAGCCTCAGAACCTGTGTAATCCATATGTGTTCGGGTTTAAAGGGATGAGGTGCAACCCTAATCCCATCTCTCTTTGTAAAGTGTTCTAAGGAGTGTACACAAGAGGGCGATAGAGCTCCACACAGCGCACATTCTGGTGCCTCTCGTAGATTTATTTCATACGGTGCAAATAAAACGTACGCAGTATGAACAAACTTATCAGATTTGAATGTTTTTGGTAAACAGATAATTGTAATGACTTACTCAAATATTTTTTCTAGCTGATCCACGTCTGAGCTTCCACAAAACAGCGGCCTTGAAGAAGAACACAACACAGCATTATATTTAGTCAACTTTCTGATATGTAGGCAACAATCTACATTGTTATTGTATTTAAAAAGACGAGTTGAAGTTGAACACTGGGCATAAAAATGTTTATTTAAATATATTCCTCATTAGCAGCAAAATATATAAATCCACTTTGGTGCAGATTTACTAAACCTGGAGAGTACAAAATCTGGTGCAGCTCTGCATAGAAACCAATCAGCTTCTAACTTCAGCTTGTTCAGCAATAAAACCTGGAAGCTGGTTTCTATGCAGGAGTGCACCTTATTTTCGCACTCTCCAATTTTAGTGAATAACCCCTTTGTGTCCTCCAAATGTCTTTGCAAACCCAGATCTGACCTTGTAAAAGTGTCAGTGACATCATCACTGTTGTACACAGCCAGTGCAGAGAGCAGAGCTGTGGGAGGGACCCAGCATGCCCCACCCACTACAGACTGTCTGCAAAAAACGACAGGGGGCGGAGACATGACCAGTCACCCTGCACAAGGAAAGAGAGCAGCAGTGACTGGTCTTTCACAAAAGTTTGCTATCTGGAAGAACTACACAAAGGAAACTAAGGGGTTGATTTACTAAGACTGAAGAGCAGTGGCGGCTGATGCTCCACATTTTAGGAGACCTGGAGGCGGACAGTGGATGCCTTACCTTATGGAGGCAGGGGGAAGGAAGAGACGGCGCCGCTCTGACTGATTATTCCGGGGAGCACACAGGGAGAGATTCTCCTCCTGGTCCCACAGGAACAGAAAGTGTGTCCTAAGACTCCCTGGCCAATAGGGACTTCCTGATTGGCCGGGAGGAGAATCATGCACTGTTGTCACAGAAGTGGGTGTGCTTTGCGCCCCGAGCCCACCCTTTTTTGAAGCCTATTAGAGCCTCAGGCTCTAATCACGTGCTTCAAAAAAAAACAAAAAAACATTGGAATTCATGCGTCCAGCATCCTGCATGTAGATTAGGGGGCTGGACGCATGGATGGGGGGTGGCGCCCCTAATGCAGCAGCAGCCACTGCAGAAGAGTGCAAAATCTAGTGCAGCTCTGCATAGAAACCAATCAACTTTCAGGTTTTAGGCTGGGTTCACACTGGTACAACACAACTGTTGTACAACTGTTGATCTGACTTTGTCCTGCACCAATGGCCCTATATCGGTCCTACTTTCATCCGACTTGAATGAACAGGATATGATTTTGCACCGACTTTGAGATAGTCTCACTTATCCTTTGACCAATCAAAACAATTCCAGTGTGACATTAATTCTTTTTCCTGCTGCTGTAATCACTATGTCGGATGTCACTAGTCGGATGGTTAGGACAATGATCTGACTTCAATGATATTGAATGGGCTGAAGTTGGACCAAAGTAGTGCAGGAACCATTTTCAAAGTCAGACCGACTTGTTTCGGACCAGTTAAGACGGCTCTCATAGGGAATCATTGATTTATACACATCAAGCAACATGTGCTCCTAGAGTCAGGGTGTATGTCGCACTAGTGTGAACCGGGCATTATCGTCAAAACTTAATTGAACAGGCTGAAATTAGAATCTGATTGGCTACCATGCAGAGCTGCACCGGATTTTGCGCTCTCCAGTAAATTAACCCCCAAGTGTCACAAGCAGGGGTCAGGCTCACAGACCAGTAGCATTAGCAGCAGAGAGGCTCCCACCAAGCACCTGGATAAGTACACAAGCAGGTCACCCTGGCGGATTATGCGGGATTACTAGAGCTGCGGAGTTTAAACACTAACTGGTGTTCACCAGACCTCCTGATGGTGGAGATGGGGTTTCCTGCCTGTTAATACCAGGTCATGGTCCTCATGATTGCCCCACTAGGAGGCGAGCAAGCTGGGGTCCAGTGGCAGATACAGCAGGTAGGGATCAAGCAGAAGCATAGTCTATAAACAATTCAAAGTTCGGTAATAAGTGGGTGCAGGTTGGGAACAAGCAGAAGTGTAGTTGAGAAACAAGCCAAAGGGTGGCAACAAATGACAGCGAAGATACAGGTGAAAGCAGGAGTGACAAGAGTGAAATATTGGCTGGAGAGAGCACAATAATCTGGCAAACAGGAAGTACACAGGCATGGCTTAAATCATCAAAATTTATTGGAGGAGCAAAGAGCTCAATAGAAACAAAGCTCAAGGCAAGATTGTCCAAGGAGCTGTCCAGCATCTCTGGTGTCTCAGCAAGTAGAGAACCCGCCAGACACAGCAGAGGTTGCAGGTTCTGACACCAAGATTCAAGTTAGAATACACATGCCTCTTCTATTCAGCCAATATCTGATTATCCCAGAGATCCAAAGAAATAGTGCAGCAGTAGCAGCTGCAGCTTCAGCTACTGAACCCTATAAACAACAGGCTTTTTACAACAGATAGATGCAGGAAAAGGTGACAAAAGCTCCCACTGCTGGCTTTTAAAAAAATTAATTTGCACAATGTATTGTATTAACCTGACTATTAATTATGTATTTTTTAAATTATAAACCATGTTATATAAAGAAAACACACGTAAAACCATGTGACCTTTTCTTCGAACAGTAAATCGAATGGTTACAACCTATCACCAACAGTTTCTGCCAACACGGTGCTTTGATACTATAGATCAGGGATATGCAACTAGTGGACCTCCAGCTGTTGCAGAACTACATGTCCCATGAGGCATAGCAAGACTCTGACAGCCATAAGCATGACACCTAGAGGCAGAGGCATGATGGGACTTGTAGTTTTGCAACATCTGGAGGTCCGCAAATTGCTTATCCCTGCTATAGGGTGTAAGAGGTAATCTGCCTTCACATGAATATATCCTTACAAGACAATTCATATTTCTCTGCTTGTAGCAGTCTGGAATAACTAAACACCGGCAAATTGACTGTGCACATTGGAAGTGCGGTTACTTCAGAGCTCAGTAAATGAGGTAAAGCTTCACTTTGCAAAGAATACAAAAAAAATGCATTTTTGCTTGCAAGTGATTGGATGATAGAAGTCAACAGAGCTTCCCCTCATTTACTAAGCTCTGGAGCAACTGCACTTGCAAAGTGCACAGTATCTTTGCCTTTAGTAAATCAACCCTACTTCCCTAAATCAACCAGTTGGAAAATTCCAGTGCAGTAAAGTGAGCAGTTCTGATGGGTGGTAGTACCCATCTTTACGTCACAGGCAACACTGGCAGGGCTTGAAGGTGACCTTATCTTTGCAGTTTATTGCATCTCTTGCAAACTCAACAAAATATGGTAACCTTTAGGTACATAGAGCTTACAATTTTAGGGGTGTAGAACCCAGTCCTGAGTGGCAAAAAAAGCTTTCCCACATGCCCCCTACAGTATAGGATCCACCAATTCCCCATAGTATGATATGGATTTATACGTTTACAGCGGGGAACTGAGTATGGGGATGCACAGCAGGAAAAGACATGCCGGTGGAAGTGGAGGTACTCTAATCTCAGTAGCTAAACTGCTGGCCAGTTTAAATCTAAAGTGCCATGACACCATGGAATTTCTCTGCTAGGGGGCACTAAAGTGGGGAAGAGGGTGCCACAACTGGAGAGGACATAGGCTGGGAGAAGAAGGAATCTCTAGCCCCAGTAGCTACACCACGGGCCAGTCTAAACCAAGCTCTTGGCAGCTGTAACACCAGGAAATTTCTGAGCCATTCTGTGCTGTTGATCCAAACCCACAAATGTATTAAAATGTTAGCTATCTCTTATTACAATACAATCATAGATGTCTGCTCAATCAGGAGGCCCTGGCACAGAATTTCTGTGGAATTCATGTGAATATTTCACGCGTGCCTAAAGTGATGCAAAATGTTGGTTCTCTACCAATAACCCAACATGTCGTCACCCTTCGGTCTTTGATCATCTTCCATGGCAGAAATCCAAAAAAATATTCTCACGGCCTCAGGTAGACGGCCATGACATGGCCAACCTCCCGTTTATCTCTGCAGGGTGATTCTTTCCAGAAATTGGAGGCGCACTGTATGATGATACAACAGCTTCTTGAAAAGCATCCAAATTTTCAGCAGACACCCGCTGTACAGCTCTCAGCCAGATATCTACTGATTGAGACCATCTGGCGAATAGAAAAGAATAGACGCTGGAAATTGCTGTTTGAAAGACAAGAATGATCATTCATCTGTATTGGTTGGTTGGTGGTGGGTTGGGTTAATGGTGCCTACAGACACGAGATAAGTGTTGGAGGAAAAGTTGGCTTCCATCCGACACCAATGCTCCCACAATTTTATAAGTGTTCATGGTCTCCCTTCCCTGTTGATCCAGCAGCCAGAACATTTCTTGCCCTGCTCCCTACCTCTGATGTAACCTTCAATTCCCAATCCATCTCCTACTCCACCCCTTTCACTGCTCATCTCATTATAGGTGCCTGGTCTATATCTCACCCTACTTGCTTCACTGCCACTCTTCGCCACTGCACTTGGTTCCTTTGTTACCTTGTTCTCAATACCTGTAATTTTGCCAACTCCAGGCCTGTGGGAAGGCGCAGCGTGATGCAACAGACAGAAAACACACAGGGGGTTATTTACTAAAACTGCAAGATGCAAAAGCGGCAGTAGAATGATGGACCACAGGAGCTCACAGTGTCTGTCTCGAGGAATGGAATGCGGCCTAGTTGGTCTGCACCCAAATGGAGAGGCTTCAAGGAAGGGTGCCGTGTCCCTGCACGTTCCCTACTCCTCTGGAACCTTTCCCTGACGCTATGCACTGTCCCTATTCTAGCCACTCACAAAATGCATGCCAAACTTGGGAGCCAGGTTCGTAAGTAGACTCCTGCCTGACCCAAGATGGTCGCCAAAGTCACATGGGTTGGCAGCATCCAATCGGATAGCTGCCTCCCTGTGACTGAGGAATTTATAGTGGAACTAGGTTTCTCTTGACTTCCTCCCTCACTTGCATTGCCGCTGCGGATGAGCTCCACCTCCAGAGGAAAATGTAGACTGCACCTGCCTACAGGGTCATCTACCCTCCCACTCTGACCTCACTTTAGCGCCTAGTCCCATTCTTCTGAAAATCTCAGCCCAGCACCTCTTTGTCCATTTACCACTCTTCACTTACCCCATGCTACTGATTTCACCCTAGCTTCCATTTTTTTCTCATCCTGTTTCCCAGTCTCTCTCTGCTGTTGGCTCCCACTACAACTCTACCCCACTTTACCACTGCTGCTACTTCTTACCCCACACCCCCTCTGATGCTAAGCAATGGCATCCTTCATATTTTCTCATATTAAAGGTTCCTGTAATACCTTCCCACTCACGTGTCCCTTTAAGCAGTTCAGAACCTCCATACAACAACAGTTTCTATGGCATGCCCATGTCATAGTGGTCACATGATCGGAAGTCGGTCCTGCCAGCTACAGATTGTTAACCGATCGCTGTTTTTGACAGCTTGGTCTTTGTGCTGAGAGCTCACAGTGACTGCACTCTCAGCACATAAACTATGGCCGCCCAGGGATTCACATGTGCAGCATGTAAACATCTTACCGGCGCACATATGTTTAAAGGTATTAAAGAGTATGTAAACCTCAACATTTCATATTCCTGATATGTGCCTGCTGCATCACGTACTTGCATGAAAAAGTATCCTGTCCTCTTTTTATTGCTTCCTTTGTGTGAAATCCCTGGTGTTCCTGCCAGTCCCTCTGCTTTCCTGTTAATAACTGACCACGCTTGGCATGAGAGCACATCGTGATCAGTTTTCTAGCTGCTCTCCTGCAATGATCAAACTCTCTATGCAGCTGAGAACAGAGGGTATGTGACCACTTATAAAAAAGGGAGAAAAATATATTTATAATGTTTTTTATACACAAATATTTTATCTTTCATTTCTATTTTAAACTGTATGGGTTGTTTTATAAGGCAATGTTTTACATACTTTAAGATAGAATTGTTAAGCTCAGATGTATACAAGTGGGCCCAAAGCGTCACATAAAGTGCGCAGGAGTAGAGTGCCCACCCTTAACAAAATTAGGTACAGAGTGAATTAGAGAGCTTATTGGGTGTTTACTGGGCTACTCTAATGGTCCATAATAGGTTAGAAAAAAACATTAAATATAAAATTGTTTCCAAGTTTATTGATGCATTCTGTGATCGCTGTGTTCTTCAGACACAGCCGATCACAGATCATGGTAAACGACCAATCACAACGGCCCTTTACCACGTAATCAGCTATATTCAATCACAGTGTAAACAGCCTTGCTGGTTATCGGCAGTACTTTCCTCATGCGCTGTCACAGTGCGAGCAGAGGAGAGCTGATAACCAGCCCTGACAGAGGACATGTACACAGATAATCAGGGCATTGATCATCTGTGCCCCGATTGTCAGTGCAGCCCCATTAGTGCCAATCAGTGCTGCCCGTTAATGCCGCCCATTAGTGCCTCACCATCAGTAGTGCCTATCAGTGCTGCCTATTAGTGCCCATCAGTGCCAGCTATCAGTGCCGCATATCAGTGCAGCCTCATCAGTGCCACCTATAAGTGCCCATTAGTGCTGCCTATCAATACCTAACACTGCAGCCTATCAGTGCCCATCAGTGCAGCCTCATCAGTACACATCAGTGCAGCCTATCAGTGCCCAACAGTGCAGCTTCATCAGTGCCCATCAGTGCAGCCTCATAGTGCACATCAGTGAAACAGAAAAAATACTTATTTGCTAAATTTTATAACAGAAACTAAAATTTTTCCACATTTTTTCGTTTGTTTTGCAAAAAAAAAAAAACCCAGTAGTGATTAATACCACCAAAAGAAAGCTCTATCTTTCTCAAAAAGATGCTAAAAATTTCATATGGGTACAGTGATGCATGACCGCGCAATTGTCATTCAAACTATGACAGCGCTGAAAGCTAAAAATTGGCCTGGAAAGGAAGGGGGTAAAGTGCCCAGTGAGCAAGTGGTTAAATTGGAATTCTATATAATCATTTGCAGCCAATATTCCAAAGAGCTCCTTACATGGAGCATGGATGGGTGTGCTTCCCGAATCTATGCTGCACAACTTCCTTCTTCTATGCATCATATATCACATTCAAACTTCTAAAGCAGGGGTCCCCAAACTTTCTAAACAAAGGGACAGTTTATTGCCCCTCAGACTTTAGGAGGGCTGGACTGTGGCCAACGGAGATGGAAATTTTC
Source organism: Glandirana rugosa (assembly GCA_018402905.1). NCBI lineage: Eukaryota > Metazoa > Chordata > Amphibia > Anura > Ranidae > Glandirana > Glandirana rugosa. The sequence continues at coordinate 267,061 of BLSH010472300.1, forward strand.
CTGTCATCAGTGGGAGGAATAGTGCCCCATCATTGGTATCATAAGGAGGCACCCCATTGTTGGTGACAGTTGGCAGAACAGTGTCTCATATTAGTGGGAGGAATAGTGCCCTAAGGGCTGGATAAAGGTAAGCGAAGGACTGCATCTGGCCCCTGGGTCGCAGTTTGGAGGCCGTTGTTCTAAAGGAAGCTTTCAAACTAACTGGTGGCTATGAGGAACGTCTTGGATAGATCAGCTTTCTGTAGGAGAGACAGAAGGTAGCCTATAGTGGGTGTGTTTTGGAACCCCTCTCCTACTTCACAAAATAAGCAAAAGGGGTTCCCAGATTGCCAGTTATCTACAAAAAGGAAGTGAGGTGGCCTGAGCAATGTCTGGAGAAACACTGCTTGCATAAGCACGCTAAGGCTCCGTTCACACCTAGGTGTTCCGGATCACCGATTCTCGAATCGCCGCAGGACACGCTTGTGATCCCGTTTCTTTCAATGGCAACCCAATCCCGGCATGATTTTGCTGCGATCGTCACCTGACAAATCGCTACAAAATCGCGCAAACAAAATTGTGGGACGCCTGTCGCCCAAAAGAAGTTTGGGGAACAGGCGTCCCACAATTTCGTTTTGCGCGATTGGGGTGCCATTGAAAGTAAGGGGATTGCACGCATTTCCCATGTTTTGCGGTGCTTCGGGATTGTGGTTGGAGTCGCCACGGTTCTGCCCTCGATTCCCGAATCACCGGCAAAACACTTAGGTGTGAACAGAGCTTTAGGCTCCATTTACACTTTTAGGACTCCAAAGTTGCTCCGACTTTGTAATGCAACTTTGACACAACTTTGGATACGACTTTGGCTTTGACCAGTGATAATGGACAACTGTTGCATTGTATATCATTCAGGTACGACTTTCATGCAACTTTTGGGGGTTAACATTGAAGTCTATGGCCCTCAAGTTGCATGAAAGTCAGACCAAAGTAGTGCATGAACTACTTTGAAGTCGCTGTAACTTTAAGGCTCTGTTTCCACTACTGCGAGTTGTTGTGCGACTTGACACACATGAAGTCCCATGACAAGTCAAAATCTATGTATTTCAATGGTCCCCATTCTAATTGGTGCAACTCCAAAAAAAGTTTTTGCACTACTTTGTTCAGACTTTTGATGCAACTTTGATCCAGAGAGTGTAAAGTTGGATCAAAGCTGCATTTAAAGTCGCATTAAAGCCGCACTGCAAAGTCGCACTCTAAATCACGCGACTGTGGGGCCGCAATAGTGGAAACCTAGTCTAAGTGTGAGTCTTGGCTGCACTCCCTCCCGGCCCTCAGCCTGGATTCCTAGCCGCTGGCCATGGTATTACACTTGCTCCGTACTCCAGCACGGTGAATCCCATTAAATGGCACCTGTGTCGTGGGAAAACTTTCCAGCTATATACATCGCCTGAGCTGCGGCTTTCTAACCAGCCTCCGATGAGGCCTGTGTTCTTGCCATATGACTTCCCCCTTACATAACTGGGCTGGGCTTGTTCTGCAGAACGTCATTGTTTCTACATGATAATGGCCAGATCACTGCTGGATTAAAGGGAAACTACATTTTCTTTGCAGGTTTTTTTCCCCCACAGATACAGTATATGTGCAAAATCAGCTGAACGGACACAGTTTTGCAATGAGTGTAAGGGGGAGATTTACTAAAACTGGTGCAGCTGTGCATGGTAACCAATCACCTTCTAACTTCGGCTTGTTCAATTAAACTTTGACAATAAAACCTGGAAGCTGATTGGTTTCTGTGCAGAGTTGCACCAGATTTTGCACTTGCCAGTCTTAGTAAATAACCCCCTAAATGTCTTTAAAATCCTGCTGCTGTGTATAGCTTGTAAATATATTGTATATGTTTATACATTGACTCTGCTTTACTGCTCCTCTGGCTGTGCACCTCCTGCTCTACCGCCTGTTCATGTATGACTAACTAGCAATTCATTGCCCCCGAACAATAATCAGACAGGAATTTACTGTTTTCAGACTTTACTGGTTGCATGCTCGTAGTGAAGTTAGGATCAAGATCACAGCCACAGGGCTTGCAACCTCAACCCATTCTCACCCGCAATCTGTAGATACACGTCTCTTCTTTTACAGATAGCAGCTGGTACTGCTAGCTTTCAGACAGGAATGTCATTGACAGTTTCAGAGTGGTCCCCAATCATGCGGTCATGATCTCAGCTATGACATACAGGCTGGAGGTTTCAATCACAAAGCAAGACTTCAGCTTAAAGATGACAGTGTGACAACACTGAAGAAATGACACTTTGCTACAATGTAAAGTAGTGAGTGTACAGCTTGTATAACAGTGTAAATTTGCTGTCTCCTCAAAATAACTCAACACACAGCCATTCATGTCTAAACTGCTGGCAACAAAAGTGAGTACACCCCTAAGTGAAAATGTCCAAATTGGGCCCAATTAGCCATTTTCCCTCCCCGCTGTCCTTTGACTCGTTAGTGTTACATGGTCTCAGGTGTGAATGGGGAGCAGGTGGGTTAAATTTGGTGTTATGGCTCTCACTCTCTCATACTGGTCACTGGAAGTTCAACATGGCACCTCATGGCAAAGAACTCTCTGAGGATCTAAAAAAAGAGTTGTTGCTCTACATAAAGATGGCCTAGGCTATAAGAAGATTGCCAAGACCCTGAAACTGAGCTGCAGCATGGTGGCCAAGACCATACAGCGGTTTAACAGGACAGGTTCCACTCAGAACAGGCCTCACCATGGTCAACCAAAGACACATGAAAAGATAGAATAAAATATTTACAAAAATGTGAGGGGTGTACTCACTTTTGTGAGATACTGTATATATATATATATTCTACTGTATATACACACACATCATATATATATACATATAAATATAAACATTTTTGCACATTTGTCAGCCTATAATGAAAACAGAGCCTATTTTATATTAAAAGTGTACAAAATAAAAGCCTTATATGTCCTTAAAAAATATTAACAAACATTATTTAGGTATGCTAATTAGTCAACGTTGTAGCCAAGCTAACCGACGCATACTGATACTGCAAAATTTGGCCAGGGTAACTAGGCATCAATGACTTTCAGGCACAAAAGATTCAATTTAAGCAGGGATGCCATCTGCATTCCCGGACTTATAGATGTCCACTAGTTGGGAAGATCAGCAAACTTACATTATGATATGCATTGATCAAAATATGGAACAGCAAGCAACATAAAATGGAAAACACAATAGAATACTTAAAATACCCAATAATACTTAATATATTTATACTGATACACTATGGTTTCCCTACAAAGAACTGCACTTTCTTGCAGTGTGGGTTATAAAAATGCATGCATGTTTGTATGTTCATATACTGTATATTTTAAACAAAATAGGTGAAGGTATAGGCTGTACTGGGAAATTAGTGCCTCCTTACACCTGTGCTCTTAAACAGAGGCCTATGCAGCCTAATTCCCATAAAGGTTGATAGATTTTCCATTACAGACAGGAGTAATTCGCTTTAGCGGTTTTACCTAATTCCTAGTTTACAGTACCATCAATATACTTTCCTGCTTTGTCTTACATTCTAGATTCCGGGAAGAGGCAGTGGATCCAGAATCCCTGGAATCCAAAACGAAAGACGTTTCCTAACCCTAGCAACTTAAGGCAACCCCCCCCCCCCCACCAGCCCTGAGCCTTCCAGGGTTGCCAAGCTGTGTGCAGTCTTAGATGTCAGTACATGACATGTATTTGTAATGCAAAAAAGCAAGATAATACAGGGAGAGCCAAGGCGGGCTGACTGTTTCTGTTACCACATTACACAGCTGCCTGGCAAAGATGGAAACGTGGAAGAAAACCACAACTGTACTGCCTAAGCCGCCCACTATAACAGTAAAACCCAACCGCAGAATAATGCTATTACAGAATTCACAACGGCTATCAATCAAATGGTTGCTGATGCTTATGAAAACATCTGTTACCAGATGAGAGATCAGAAATAAACTGTCAACTTAAAGAGTACCTCTAGGTCTGGAGGACACAATAAGCACCAAAAGATGGGCAGAGAAGCCAGGCACAAGAGATGGGCAGAGAAGTCAGGCACAATAGATGGGCAGAGAAGCCGGGCACAAGAGATGGGCAGAGAAGTCAGGTACAATAGATGGGCAAGGAAGTCAGGCCCAAGAGATGGGCAGAGAAGTCAGGCACAAGAGATAGGCAGAGAAGCCAGGCACAAGAGATGGGTAGAGAAGTCAGGCACAATAGATGGGCAAGGAAGTCAGGCCCAAGAGATGGGCAGAGAAGTCAGGCACAAGAGATAGGCAGAGAAGCCCGGCACAAGAGATGGGCAGAGAAGTCAGGCACAATAGATGGGCAGAGAAGTCAGGCACAATAGATGGGCAAGGAAGTCAGGCCCGAGAGATAGGCAGAGAACCAGGCACAAGAGATGGGTAGAGAAGTCAGGCACAATAGATGGGCAGAGAAGCCAGGCACAAGAGATGGGTAGAGAAGTCAGGCGCAATAGATGGGCAGAGAAGCCGGGCACAAGAGATGGGCAGAGAAGTCAGGCACAAGAGACTGGCAGGGAAGTCAAGCACAAGAGATGGGCAGTGAAGTCAGGCACCAGAGATGGGCAGAGAAGCCAAGCACAAGAGATGGGCAGAGAAGCTGGGTACAAGAGATGGGCAGAGAAGCCGGGCACAAGAGATGGGCAGAGAAGCAGGGCACAAGAGATGGGCAGAGAAGCCGGGCACAAGAGATGGGCAGGGAAGTCAGACACAAGAGATGGGCAGGGAAGTCAAGCACAAGAGATGGGCAGTGAAGTCAAGCACCAGAGATTGGCAGAGAAGTCAGAAGTCAGCCAAAAAAGGGTTAAAAACTCCCGTGTTACGGTGCTTCCGAAGTGCTTTTCAGGCCAGGCACAAGGATGGGCAGGGAAGCTGGGTACAAGAGATGGGCAGAGAAGCCGGGCACAAGAGATGGGCAGAGAAGTCAGAAGTCAGCCAAAAAAGGGTTAAAAACTCCCGTGTTAAGGTGCTTCCGAAGTGCTTTTCAGGCGCTTCGGAACCGCTGCCAATTCATTCCAATGGGCAGGGCCATTTTGGAACTTGCCCCAAAGATGCTGCTTGCAGGACTTTTCGGAACGTCCGGCAAGTGCACCGCCCCAGTGTGAATAGACACACTGGAATGAATGGGAGGTGGATTTCAGGAGCTTTGCAGAGGCTATTTCTAGCGTTAATGCGCCTGAAAACTGATCCAGTGTGAAAGGAGTCTAAAGCCTCATACAAACAATGCGATTATTGTACTGGTGGTGGGGACTGGGTTCAGTGGCATTGCTGGGTGCCTGGATCAGTGACACTTACTGTCAGCGTCCACTTGGTTCCCCCTGCATTGCTCCATGTCTCTCTCAGCTCCCTCTGCTCCATGTGTCTCCATTGACATCAGTTAGGAGATGGGGTCTCCTCACACAGAGATCGCAACCTCCTGCAGTTCCTCCCCATCACTGGACTGGGTCAGCTGACCCCAGCCATGCAGTGAACTGAATGGGCGGCCACGGGCTCCAGGAACAGCCCTCGTGGGTGGCTGCAAAAAGGCTAGGAGAGTGGTGCGGGCTCCGAGAAAAGCCTGGGATTCGGCGACCCCTGGCAAATCAGCATTCAACCCCCAACAAGTTGAGAACTGCTGCCCTAGTGGATGATGGGGGCTTATCCAAAGTGTGGGGTTCAAGCACTAGCTGGTCTTTACCAGAGCTCCTGATAGTGGAGATGGGTTTTGCTAATGCTAGGTCGCAGCCTTCTGGATTGCCCCAGCAGGAAGAGAGCAAGTGGGGGGTCAGGTAGAGGATGAAGTAGATAGGGAACAAGCAAAAACATAGTTAAAGACCCAGCCTAAAGGTCAGTAGTGAGTAGTAGCTGGATGGGATCAGGCAGAAACGTAATTGATTAACAAGCCTAAAGATAAGAAATGATAAGAAATGAGTAGTGGCTGAATGGGATCAGAGGGAAGTGTAGTTGATGAGCAAGCCAAGGGTTGATAACGAGTGGTAGCAAAGATAGGGACAGCAGAAGGTATGCAAAGCAGCAAGATATCAGCTGTAGAGAACACAATATTCTAGCAAACAGGAAATGCATAGAAGTGGCTTAAATCAGGAAGTTCAAGGGAGGAGCAAAGGGATCATCAGAAAAAAGATACAAAGTAAGGTGATCCAAGGAATCAAGCAAGGAGCTGTCCAGCATCTCAGGTAGTGCAGTGGGAAGAGCCAGACACTGCAGAGGTCCTAGGCTGAGATCTGGATCCCGACGGTGTGAATATTTTCTTTGACTATCCAACCATGTGTACATGATTTCAATAAATGGGGATTTTCCTTTCCCATGATTGGATAATTGAAGTAAATGTTATTGTGTAAACATTCTCATCTTTAGTAAATCAGTGTCAATGTGTGAATTTATGCAAACCATTTACTACATATTGTAGACTATATATGATATTTTATATCTTATGCAATATTTTCATAACATTCCTCTGGGTATTTTATGGTTTTATAAGCCCAGAGCTAGGCTTTAAATCTAACCCTGTATGCTAACTGTGCTACAAATGAAGGTGACAAAGCAGATAATCACCGAGCTCCCTTGGGTGCCATATTATACCTTAATAATTTCTGTCTGATAAATCCCAGGCTTCAGGGTATGGAGAAAAGTGCTCTTTACCCCAACTCTCCTACAACGTAGAACTCAGAAGGCCTAAACACTGGCAAATGGGGAGTATCTATTTGTATGCAAATACTGACTTTTCAAAAAGTCTATAACTGCATACAAACTTTACAGTGTGCTATTATATGTGACTAGAGGGTCCTAGCCATGAATCTACACTGACATCTGTTGCACAACATATCATTCTTGTTTCATTCAATTGTGTAGAGTGCCCAATGCAGAAATTGCCCAGGTCTCATCTTGATCTAGTCATTTATGAATTTCTAGTCATCCCCACCAACATACATAAATGAACACCAATATGTGGCTTACTTTCGGCGGAACATTTCTGCAAATATACATCCGACGCTCCAGAGATCAACCGGTGTGGCATAACTGGACTGCAGCAGAACCTCCGGTGCTCTGTACCACAACGTGACCACCTGAAATTTAATAGTGCATGGTTACATATGGAAATACATGTAGCTGGCAAGCATAACAGCATCCTTTTTAGAAGGAAAAAACATATTTGTGGCAAATACAGGTAAACATCAAATGAACAAAGTTTGCAATTAACCGGACTCTAAGACAATAGAATCCTATGACTCTAGCTTTCTTCATGCTGGCTGGCTGTCCTGTAAATCAGGGAAGTTGGCTGTCCCTAAATCTGGGTTTGTGAAAATGCAAGCTGGAGAGTTTGCTGGTTTCAGCATTTTCCAGGTGAACACCCCTGCAACCTTGTTTGCACCATAGGTGTGCACTGGTGGGAGGTGGAGTCTGCAGCTCAGGCTCCTCCCCTCCCTTCAGCCTCCTTGTAACTACAGGTGGGAGGTGGAGTCTGCAGCTCAAGTTCCTCCCCTCAGCCACTTTGTAACCATAGGTGAAAGGTGGAGTCTGTAGCTCAGGCTCCTCCCTTCAGCCTCCTTGTAACCACAAGTGGGAGGTGGAGTCTGCAGCTGAGGTTCCTCCCCTCCCTTCAGCCTCCTTGTAACCACAGGTGGGAGGTGGAGTCTACAGCTCAGGTTCCTCCCCTCCCTTCAGCCACTTTGTAACCACAGGTAGGAGGTGGAGTCTGCAGCCCAGGCTCCTCCCCTCCCTCCAGCCACCTTGTAACCACTGGTGGGAGGTGGAGTCTACAGCTCAGGTTCCTCCCCTCCCTTCAGCCATTTTGTAACCACAGGTAGGAGGTGGAGTCTGTAGCTAAGGTTCCTCCCCTCCCTACAGCCACCTTGTAACTACAGGTGGGGGTGGAGTCTGCAGCTTAGGCACCTCCCCTTCCTTTAGCCACTTTGTAACCACAGGTAGGAGGTGGAGTCTGTAGCTCAGGTTCTTCCCCTCTCTTCAGCCACCTTGTAACCACAGGTGAGGGGGGCAGAGTCTGCAGCTTAGGCACCTCCCCTTCCTTCAGCTTCCTTGTAACCACAGGTAGGAGGTGCAGTCTGCAGCTTAGGTTCTTCCCCTTCCTTCAGCCCCCTTGTAACCACGGGTAGGAGGAGGAGTCTACAGCTCAGGTTCTTCCCCTTCCTTCAGCCACCTTGTGGAGTCTGCAGCTCAGGTTCTTCCCCTCCCTTAGGCCACCTTGTAACCATGGGTAGGAGGTGGAGTCTACAGCTCAGCTTTCTCCTATCTGTGCTACCTCTCACCAACTTGTGGGCACAGGCAGGAGGTGAAGTCCTCATCTCAGGGTCCTCCCCTTTCCCCTCCCTTTAGCCACGTTGTGAGCACATGCAGAAGGTGGAGCCATGCTGCTTGGGTTCCTCCTCCTCCCCTCCCTGCAGCCACCTTGTAAGCAAAGACAGTAGGTGGATTCTGCAGGTCAGGTTCATCCACCCCCAGCAACTGTAGGAGGTGGATTCTGCAGTTTAGGCTCCTGCTCCCTGTCCTTCCTCCAGCCACCTTATAAACACAGGAAGGGTGTGGAGCCTACAGACATATAAGAAACCACTGAGCTAGAAGGTGAAATATTGAGTCCAACGACTCTCTAAAGACCAGCTCCACTTAAAATAATAACCCAGTTCTGGGCAGGCAATGTTGGGCTAAAGTAAAACCAAGGTTGTGATGAGGTTTCTTCATATGTCCATAAAGATGGTGTCACTGCCTCACAACTTGACATCTCTATGTTCATGCAACATTAAAGAGATTCCATACCATCATTTTGGGTGGCTTTAGTGGTTGCAGCACTAGGGTGTTAGGTTTATACCTTGGCCAGGAGTTTGCATGTTTACATTGGCTTTTTACCACACTCCAAAGGCATATTGGTAGATTAAGTGGCCCCAGTATGTGTGCCCGATCACATTCCACATGCCAGTCCCAAGGGTGAGCAATTGTGGAGGGCTGAGGAAAGACCTGGCAACCTACCTTGTAGAAAATTCTATGGAAAAGGGTTTCAGGTGTATCAGACATGGTGCCCAGATACCTGGCCCATAGATTCCCGGATAACTGGATATGACTGAACGGATATATACATACATATCATCGCTTTGCTTTACAATTGCCACAAATTTAGACAGAAATGTATGAATTCTGTGAACTGTGAATGGGAATCCCCCATACATATAATAAGATGTAAACTGCTAATGACTGCTGCAATGTGAGTTGAAGGATGAGTCGGGCCTGCTATATAATCTGAAAGTTATGTACTAAAACAATCTATTTTTATTAAATAAAGGTCTGCAGAAGGAGCGCAGAGCTTTGTCCCCTGACGTTCCCTTGACAAAGTCCAATGCACCATGGCTCCAACAAAACCAATTTACAGTCCCCTCCCGCTCACTATGGGAACCAAACAAATATTTGCCGGCATTCTTTCATGTCAGTAGATAAGAATACATACGAAATTGTTCTCGGTGCCGTTGCTAGCGACTGGCTCTCAGCAGACACATGGCTGATTCAGTTGCATTCCCAAAGTAGTTACATAACAGGGGAAAATAAATCAATAAATGTTTTATCTTAAAGCTGAACTCCGGGGAAAATCTGAAAATACCCAAGTGGTAGGGTTCCTCCTGCACTGAAAGGGTTATACTTACCTTCCGTCACTCCTGCAGGGTTATACTTACCTTCCCTCACTCCTGCAGAATTATACTTACCCTCCCTCACTCCTGCAGGGTTATACTTACCTTCCCTCACTCCTGCAGAATTATACTTACCCTCCCTCACTCCTGCAGGGTTATACTTACCTTCCCGCACTCCTGCAGGGTTATACTTACCTTCCCTCACTCCTGCAGGGTTATACTTACCTTCCCTCACTCCTGCAGGGTTATACTTACCTTCCCTCACTCCTGCAGGGTTATACTTACCTTCCCTCACTACTGCAGGGTTATACTTACCTTCCCTCACTCCTGCAGGGTTATACTTACCTTCCCTCACTCCTGCAGGGATATACTTACCTTCCCTCACTCCTGCAGGGTTATACTTACCTTCCCTCACTCCTGCAGGGTTATACTTACCTTCCCTCAGTCCTGCAGCGTTATACTTACCTTCCCTCACTCCTGCAGGGTTATACTTACCTTCCCTCACTCCTGCAGGGTTATACTTACCTTCCCTCACTACTGCAGGGTTATACTTACCTTCCCTCACTCCTGCAGGGTTATACTTACCTTCCCTCACTCCTGCAGGGTTATACTTACCTTCCCTCACTCCTGCAGGGTTCCAGCTCTTAGTGTGACCGCTACTCCAAGATGGCTTCTCTTCTGAGATCTGTTGCTTGCACTCTGACATCATCACCTCCAATGCAGACGCTGCAGTTCTGCATTGTAAATAAGGACACTGAAGGCCCATACAACCCAGAGCGATGGAGGGAAGAGGAAGTGCTGGCTGCTGCAGGAGCGAGGGATAAGGTAAGTAAAACTATTTTTTAACATCAGACAACAAAAAGGAGCATTGCATGGAGGGAGCCGCATTGCAAGGGTACTTGAGTATTCACCTAGAACTCACGTGCGTATATAAATGCAGCTCAAGCCATAAGGACAAGAATGATTCTAGGGCCATCATTTATAGTTAAAGTGTTACTAAACCCAGGAGCCTGTGTTCACTATATCTGGTCTCCCACAGTACACAGAACATGGAAATGCAATCATTTTAATAAATATAAACTGCTAAATACCTTTTCTCATCAGCAGTATATAGCAGTCTTGTGACTTCCATCAGTGTCTGATTAAAGCTTTTAGGAGGAGTTTTCATTCTGCTCTGATTGTCCTATCAGGCTGCAGGACCCCTGACCCTCTGTCTGGACAGTGCTGATTGGCCCTGTGTTGATAACATGCACCACCCCAAGAAAAAAAATCTCTAGCAATACACACCAAACTGAGCATGTGCAGAGTGACTCCAAAGGCTCTGTCTTATCAGGAGATGGATTGGGGACTGTGGAAGAAGAGGAGGATCAGAAAAGACAGGATCAAAATGCCTTTTTACACAATGCAGAGGATTAACCGCTTAGGTTCCACAGTGAGTATAACAAGCATGCTTTACTGCATAGACAGACTGATTTTACTGTTATGGGTCTATTAACACTCTAACCACTTGCCGACCGTCAACCGCAGGTTGACGGCAACAAGGTGGCTTGATATTGCAAACCGCCGTCATACGACGACGGCTGCAATATCATGCACTGTGAGCGCGCGCTCACTGTGTTCGGGGAGGGGGGGGCCAGGGAGCGGGTGTGGCGGACTCGATCTCCGCTGGCTACCCGCAATGCCCCCCCGCAGTGAAAGAACAGAGGTCCGTGTAAGTAAACACGGATCTCCGTTCTGTGTGAGGGGGAAGGGCTGTGATCACAGCCTTCCTGTAAATGGAAGCTGTGATCAATCCCCTTCCCCTGCCAGTCAAACACTGTCACAGTTAGAACACGCCCAGGGAACACAGTTAACCCTTAGAGCGCCCCGTCCAGGTTAACCCCTTCACTGCCAATGGCATTTACACAGTAATCAGTGCATTTTTATAGCACTGATCGCTGTATAAATGCCAATGGTCCCAAAAAAGTGTCAAAATGTTCCACCATGTCCGCCCCAATATCGCAGTACCGCTAAAAATCGCAGATCGCCGCCATTACTAATAAAAATTTAAAAAATAAATAAAAACCCCAGAAATGAATTCTCATCATCCATAAACGCGGCCACTTTTGCGCAAACCAATCAATAAACGCCAATTGCGATTTTTTTTATCACAAATATGAGGAAGAATATAAATCGGCCAAAACCGTTGAAAAAAAATGTTTTTTTATATTTTTTTTTGGATTTGGATTTCAGCAAAAAGTAAGAAATGTGAGTTTTTTTGCAAAATTGTCACTCTTCTTTTGTTTATAGCGGCGATCAGAAATGACGCAGAGGTGATCAAATACCACCAAAAGAAAGCTCTATTTGTGGGAAAAAAGGACACAAATTTCGTTTGGGTACAACGTCGCACGACCACGCAATTGTCAGTTAAAGCGACGCAGCGCCGAATCGTAAAAAGTGCTCTGGTCCTAAAGTGGGAAATCCTTCCGGGGCTGAAGTGGTTAAAGTGAAACTAAAAGTAAAACTCTATTTTTCCATTTTGAATAGAGTAAGTCAGTATATCACCTGTCATTTTTTTATTTGCTGTCCCGTTGTGGAGATTTCCATTCATTTCCTGTCCCATAGCCAAAACAGGAAGTGAGAAGAACCTCCTCCACATTGAGGGAAAACCTGGCTGTCACCAGGGTCAATGGAACTGGTGTCCCCATTAGAAGATTTTGGTCCTGTTCTGGGGATAACCCAAAAAGTGAGGATTTTCTTTTACTTTTGGTGATAATGGTCAATGGGACAAATAGAGAGAGCGAATCTCTCTAATCGGGACACAGACAGCAAATAAAACCTGACAAGTGTTCTAATCCTTCTCCACTTTATTCAAAAATAACAAAAAACGTTTTTCCTTTAGCCCTTTTTCACACTGAGGCAGTTTTAGCACTAGAAATAGCGCCAGAAAACTGCCTCCCATGCCGCCCAAGTGTGAAAGTCTGAGTGCTTTTACACCTGGGCGGTGCGCTTGCAGGGCGTTAGGAAAAGTCCTGCAAGCAGCATCTTTGGGGCGGTTTGGGAGCGCTGTATTTAGCGTTCCCAAAACACCATGCCCATTGCAATGAATGGGCAGCGCTTCCAGGGTTAAAAGCGTCGGAAAAGCATCGCTTAAACAGCACTAAAGCGCCGCGGCCCCAGTATGAAAGGGGTCTAATGCCCGGTACACACAATGAGATTATCGGCGAATGATCGTCCGTTTTTTTTTGCATGCTAATCTCAGATCAAATCGGAAGAGTTTACTTTAGTCACGAAAATTCTCGCACGACAGAATAAAAAATCTGAAGCGATGTGATGTGTTGTAGGGTATTTGTATTGCATTTTCAAACGAAAGCTGTACTGGTGAAACGAAAATCGTACAATCGGGCGCCATGTGAGAACATTTTTTCCTGCGCGTCCGATCTTGTCCGGATGGAAAACATCAGATGAACGGTCATGATCGGCTCTCCAAAGCTCTGTACTAACGATCCGATTATCGCACGATCGCTTCGAAAGTGGTATTTTCCGTACGACATGTGTACGTGGCTTAAGTTACACTTTAACTCCAAACTGATGAGCTGTAAAGGTTTTAATGGAGTCGCATAAGTACAGCATACCTCTCAACTATCTGAGACGGGAAAGAGGGACAACTGATAGCAAAAGTATGCAGGCATAGGACACACCCACTGCCACGCCCCAATTACATGAAGAATTAACCACTTAAGAACCGCCCCACGTACATATACTGCAGCAGGGTGGCCCTTAAGCGCATAATCACGTACCTGTATGTGATCCTCGTGAACGGCTCTGGGGCGCGCGCACGCGCCACTGGAGCCGCGCTCCCGCTGTGATTGGATACAGCAGGAGCCAATCAGCGGGTCGGGCGGCCATGATGGGCGCTGGCCACCCGTGATTGCTTGGTGGAGAGAGAGAGAAGGACCATTTGCCTATGTAAACAAAGCATACCGTCCTTCTGTCAGTGAGGAAGAGAGTGTATCTGCCCCTCCCCCTTCCACAGTTAGAAAACACCTTAACCCTTTGATCACCCCTGATGTTAACCCCTTCCCTGCCAGTGTCATTTATACAGTGATCAATGCATTTTTTTTAGCACAGATGAATGTATTGGTGTCACTGGTTCCCAAAAAGTGTCACTAAGTGTCAGATTTGTCCGCTGCAATGTTGCAGTCCTGCTAAAAATCGCTGATCGCCGCCATTACTAGTAAAAACACTTAAAAAAATAAAAAGTCCATAAATCTATTCCATAGTTTGTAGACGCGATCACTTTTGCGCCAAACCAATCAATATACGCTATACATATATAGCAGACTACAAATTGGCCTAAATTGATAGTAAATTCGATTTTTAAATTTTTTTTATTGAGAATGTTTTATAGCAGAAAGTAAAAAATATTGTTTTTTTCTTCAAAATTGTTGGTCTTTTTTTGTTTATAGCGCAAAAAATAAAAACTGCAGAGCTGACCAAATACCACCAAAAGAAAGCTCTATTTGTGGGAAAAAAAGGAAGTCAATTTTATTTTGGTGCAGCGCTGCACGGCCGCGCAATTGTCAGTTAAAACAAGGCAGTGCTGTAGTGCAAAAAATTGCCTGGTTAGGAAGGGGGTAAAACCTCCTGCGGCTGAAGTGGTTAATACGCAAAAAATGATTAGTTAAACCAACAAGTGCCTTTTTTAGCACTTCTATTCCTTTATATTGGCTTTTGAAACGTACAAATGCAGTAATTTAGAAGTTGAATGAAAGGTTTAGCACTGGGAAACTCTTTTTAATAGATAAATAGTGCTTTTTTTATACAGTTAAGATCAAAATGAGGGACAAATGAGGAGGAAAGAGGGACAGAGGGACTTTGTTCCAAATCAAGAACAGTCCCTCGAAATCCGGGACAGTTGGGAGCTATGGTACAGTTTTGGGTAATGTCGTTTTCGCTGTTTCCTGGGCGCACCAATTTTCAGACTTGTTTGGCGTTTACTTACTCAACACTGTTTCATCTTTTAGGGCCGGTTCACCCCTAGGCGAACTGACTTCAGAGACGGCTTTGCTAAGCGATTTGAATGTGACTTCAAGGCGACTTCAGCGCGACTTTGGGCGACTTACAACGCGACCTCCATGCCAGGGGGGCTGCCTTAAAAAAATGTATTTTCTTTTTCCTGTAAAGTCGCTTCAAACTTACTTCAATATAGATGGGGATCCGACTTGGAGGCGACTTCCATTGAATTCTATGGGCACAAGCCGGATAGAAGTCGCGATGAAGTAGTACAGAAACCTTTTCTGAAGTCGCCTTGAAGTCGGAGCGACTTGAATAGCGCATATTGAGACGGCTCCCATTCATTTCAATGGGATTTCTCATGTCAAGCGACTTGAGTTGCCTGGACAAGTCGCCTAGGTGTAAGCCGGCCCAAACACTCTACATTTGAAGATTACCTTGGGTTTGTGTGAACTCAAATTTAATTTTAGTGTATTTTTTACTGAAAAACTAGATGTGATAAACATTTGCCCAAATATTATGCAACATAACAAAAAACCTTTCAAAAAATATAAAATTTGGTGGGTTTTTAGTAATTTATCTTCCATAAAAAAATGTATCTTTTATTATGTGTACAAAAAAGAAAAAATATTGGTTTGAAAGGCAAAGGCTTAAAGCTGGACCAATGTAATTACAGTGCTATGAAAAAAAGTATTTGCCCCCTTCCTGAGTTTTTTTATTTATTTGCATATTTGTCATTGATTGAGATCATCAAAAATGTTCAACCACTTGCTTACTGGGCACTTATACCCCCTTCCTGCCTAGGCATATTTTCAGCTTTCAGCGCTCTCACACTTTGAATGACAATTGCACGGTCATGCAACACTGTACCCATCTTATCATTTTTCTCACACAAATAGAACTTTCTTTTGATGGTTTTAATCATTGCTATTACAAAAAGACCAAAAATTTAGAAAAAATGAAAAAACGTTTCTCATATTTTGTTATAAAATTTTGCAAACAGGTAATTTTTCTCTTTCATTGATGTGCGCTTATGAGGCGACACTGATGGCCACTGATAAGTGGCACTGATGAGGCTGCACTGATAGGTGGTACTAATAAGCAGCATTGATGAGGTGGCACTGATCAGGAGGCACTGATGGGGCTGCACTGATGGGTGGCACTGATAGGTGGCACAGAGAGGTTGCACTGATAGGCAGCACTGATAAGTGACACTGATGATGAGGCACTGATTGACAGCACTGATGGGCACTGATAGGTGGCCCTGGTGGGCACTGATTAAAAGCACTGCAGGGTACTGATTAGCGGCACTTTGTGCACTGTGTGGGACCGATCATTTGGTGGACGGGGGGTTATGGTGTGGGGTTGTTTTTCAGGGGTTGGGCTTGGGCCCTTACTTCCAGTGAAGGGAACTCTTAAGGCGTCAGCACACCAAGACATTTGGGACAATTTCATGCTCCCAACTTTACTTTGTGGGAAGAGTTTGGGGATGGCCCCTTCCTGTTCCAACATGACTGCGCACCACTGCACAAAGCAAGGTCCATAAAGACATGGATGAGTGAGTTTGGGGTGGAGGAACTTGACTGGCCTGCAGCCTGAGCCCTGACCTCAACCGGATAGAACACCTTTGGGATGAATTAGAACGGTGAGTGCGAGCCAGGCCTTCTCATCCAACATCAGTGCCTGACCTCACAAATGTGTTTCTAGAAGAATGGTCAAACATTCCCATAGACACTCCTAAACCTTGTGGACAGCCTTCCCAGAAGAGTTGAAGCTGTTATAGCTGCAAAAGGGTGAGCCAACTCAATATTAAACGCTACGGACTAAGACCGGGACGCCATTAAAGTTCATGTGCTTATAAAGGCAGGCGTCCCAATAGTTCTGATAATATAATGTATTCTCCCTGAAGAAGAGATGCTTAAGAGGAGATATGATTGCAATATACACATTTCTAAATGCTGATTCAGTAAGGATGTGGAACTCCCTTCCACAATTGGTGGTATCAGCAGAAAGTGTTAATAATTTCAAAAACCTCTTAGATAGGCATCTTAGTAAACACAATATACAGGGATATGGGAAATGGTAGGGACATAAATACATACACACTTATACACCCACACACACAGGTTGAACTGGATGGACCGAAGGCTCTCATTCAACCTTACCAACTATGTACCTATGTAACCACAAGCACCCGTTTTTGAATATCTCCTTGAAAACCATCTGGCTGTGGAGAGATGTACTAAGGGTGACACTGAGCCAGAAACCAAACTATGTAGCTGTACAGGAGCACAGTCAATTCAACTGTTACCATCCAGCAGCGGTGGCCTGTAATGCAGGGCCATGCGTCCGTCCCCTTAATCTACATGTGGGGCACTGGACACATGGACTCCAATGTTTTTTTTTTTTTTTAGAAGCTGAGGCCATAATAGGCTTCAAACAAGGGTTGAGCCCACCCAGTTGTGTGACAATAGCAAATTAATATTTTCCTAATTCTCCTCCCGGCCAATCAGGAAGCAGGTCCTGAGACCCATCACCTGATTGGCCGAGAGGAGAAGCGATCCTACTGGCTGCCGAGGAGGAAACGCAGGGGAAGCCACCTTGAAGCACCAGGAGGAGGAGACGCTGTCTGCGGGAAGCGCTGCCCGTGACCTAGATGGGGTAAGTGCAGGGCTGGCGACAGACTGGGGGCAGGTGCCTGTGCCGCCCCTCCCAAAAAATATACCACCAGCTGCCACTTACATCTGATCTCCTTTATGACTTTTTCGTGCGTCCTCACTTCTCCCATACGGCCACAATAGAGGTGTCTCTTTCGCAATATAAAGAATCCACAAATAGCGTGACACACTTCTTTGGCTTTGTCATTTTGGTCGAATTTGCGACTCAATGGGAATTTCTGAGAATGAGTAACTTGTTAGCAACCACAGAACGCTCAACTATCACTTGTGGCGGGGAAGTGTGGGTGGCTATGACTTTAAATAATTTGCATCCTGCATATTGCTAGATGAAACCTCCTGCCGCATTATGGGGGCTTCTATATTGTTGAGCTATTTTTACGCTCAATTACCGGCACTTGCTGCTTTTTCCAGGAGAGGAAAATAAACAAAAGATAATAAAAAGGCTTCTTTCACTTTCTATGAAATGTGCTATTAAAAGGAAAAGAATCTCGCCGGTGCTTCTAGGAAGAGGAAGACGGTGGAGGATGTAAGACAACGATTCTCAGTAGTTCTTTTTAACACATTAAAGCGCAGCCGTGGTGAAAACAAATCCTCAAGTGACCTTGTTGTTCGCAAAGACGTAGGAGCCGCGAGGATGTTTCAAACAGCGACGATCAGATGGCCTTCTGTATAAAAGGGTAATAAATCCAACGGCTTTACCTTCATCCTGAAACTCTGCTTAGAGCTATACAAGGAGAGGGAGCGACAACAGGGAACTGAGCCTTATTAATTGCAACTTAGAGGCTTTGTAAAGTTCTATATATATTCCTTTTATTACATAGGATTTACAGTGCCTTGCGAAAGTATTCGGCCCCCTTGAACTTTGCGATCTTTTGCCACATTTCAGGCTTCAAACATAAAGATATAAAACTGTAATTTTTTGTGAAGAATCAACAACAAGTGGGACACAATCATGAAGTGGAACGAAATTTATTGGATATTTCAAACTTTTTTAACAAATAAAAAATTGAAAAATTGGGCGTGCAAAATTATTCAGCCCCCTTAAGTTAATACTTTGTAGCGCCACCTTTTGCTGCGATTACAGCTGTAAGTCGCTTGGGGAAGTCTCTATCAGTTTTGCACATCGAGAGACTGAAATTTTTGCCCATTCCTTCTTGCAAAACAGCTCAAGCTCAGTGAGGTTGGATGGAGAGCGTTTGTGAACAGCAGTTTTCAGTTCTTTCCACAGATTCTCGATTGGATTCAGGTCTGGACTTTGACTTGGCCATTCTAACACCTGGATATGTTTTTTTGTGAACCATTCCATTGTTTTGGATCATTGTCTTGTTGGAAGACAAATCTCCGTCCCAGTCTCAGGTCTTTTGCAGACTCCATCAGGTTTCCTTCCAGAATGGTCCTGTATTTGGCTCCATCCATCTTCCCATCAATTTTAACCATCTTCCCTGTCCCTGCTGAAGAAAAGCAGGCCCAAACCATGATGCTGCCACCACCATGTTTCACAGTGGGGATGGTGTGTTCAGGGTGATGAGCTGTGTTGCTTTTACACCAAACATAACGTTTTGCATTGTTGCCAAAAAGTTCGATTTTGGTTTCATCTGACCAGAGCACCTTCTTCCACATGTTTGGTGTCTCCCAGGTGGCTTGTGGCAAACTTTAAACAACACTTTTTATGGATATCTTTAAGAAATGGCTTTCTTCTTGCCACTCTTGCATAAAGGCCAGATTT
>BLSH010472300.1:286202-297651 GCA_018402905.1 Glandirana rugosa
CGCTTTGTACAATCAGATAAGGAACATGTACCTACTATACCTTATTTCTTTGGAACTAGTAACGTCAAGGTCGCACGGCCGAGAGGAAAAGCATAAAGTTAGATACCCGTCGGGATCTAACATTCGAGAGTACTCGTCCTGGGAGACTTGGGAGGACATAACTTAACATAACGTTGAAATGACGGGGGGAATAAGACATTTCGTGACGTGTTTGACGACCGTGATATATGTCACGGAACGCTTTCATAAGCCGGGGGAACTTGAAACGCTGGAAAACGGTGTAAAGTCCGAAGTTTGGATTTCTATATTTTGACATAAGTTTTTTATTTGTTAAAAAGTTTGAAATATCCAATAAATTTCGTTCCACTTCATGATTGTGTCCCACTTGTTGTTGATTCTTCACAAAAAAATACAGTTTTATATCTTTAGGTTTGAAGCCTGAAATGTGGCAAAAGGTCGCAAAGTTCAAGGGGGCCGAATACTTTCGCAAGGCACTGTATATAGTGCCAGCAGTTTGTGCAGTGCTTTACAGAATAAGGGGGGCAGTAAAGTTGCAATACAATTCAATACAGGAGGGTTCAGAGGGTCCTGCTCATGAGAGCTTACAATCTAGGGCTGCCCATAGATTGAAATACGAAAAGGAGAGCCGGCACGCTGGAACTGCAATGATCAAGGTTTCTTTATTCCATATCATCCATGTACAAGGAATAGACTAACATGTTTCGCCAACAACTGCCTTGTTCACAGCACAACATTCCTGATTGTTAGCGAAACATGTTAGCCTATTCCTTGTACATGGATGATATGGAATAAAGAAACCTTGATCATTGCAGTTCCAGCGTGCCGGTTCTCCTTTTCGTATTTCGGTGGACATCAATGGGAAGGTTGGAAGACTTCCTTGAGTCAGAGCACCTGGTGGTGTGTGGATCAATGTCTGGGGTCAAGACATGTTTGCTAGCGCGGTGTACCTCTCCTATTGAATGCTTCCCATAGATTACCCTTTTTTTTTTGATCGGCCAGCAGGCCCGCTGTCTGCTGATTCTGGGTCACCGGAGAGCAAAAGTAAGTGCACTCCCATGACCCAGAGGAGAAATATAGGCTAAAAAATGTTTAGGCTGTACTTCTTTTTTAAGCCCAGCACACTATAAAATATTATACTTACTCAATGGTCCTCAAGCCTAAAGGCTCATATATATATTTTTTTTTAATAACAAACATGTCATACTAATCTCCTCTGTGCACTGGTTTTGCCCCTAACCCCGTTTTCTGGGGTCCTCCAGCGGTACTCCAGGCTCCGCCTTTTCTCGAGTGACCACCGCACTTCCCTGGGGTCACCCGTGCTGGTGTGCTCCTGAGTCCTGCTGTTGTGTGTATTCCCCCGGCTCCCTGGACTTGATTGACAGCAGCGGGAGCCAATGGCTCCCCAGCTCTCAATCCAGCCAATGAGAACCGGAGCAATGAAGGGCTCCCCCTAACCCCCAGCTGGGGCCCTTCCCTCTGAAGCTGGTGGCGGAACGCCAGGGCCCAGTCGCAAGTGACCCCGTTAATTCTGTTATATTTATTTTTAATATTTTATTACCATTTTTGTTTTATAATATAATTTTTTAAATAAACTTTTACAATTTTTATGAGCCCCGTTGGGGGGCTTTGGTGAAATATCAGGGGTCTAAACAGACCTCTGATGTTTCACCTCTGATGTTTTCACATAGCCTGCAATCTTCTCTTCAGCCTCAGCTACACAGAATGAATGGACAGGAATAGATCTGTACAGAGCTTCCCGTTCATTCACAAACTGAAGCATAGTAAACACAGTTTTCTATGCTGCAGTTATGAATGGACAGGGCCGGTGATCGGTACAGATCACTGACTCTATTCAGAAAAGGAAGGGGCCAGTAAATGATACATTTACCAGATTCTGGGGGACTGGGGAAGAAGCACAGGAGGGCAGCAGAGGGAAGCTGGATAGGAGGAGCAGTGGGGGCGGCTGCATATGGAAGGATCGATCTATTCCTTTTTTTCCTGGGATCTGTGAGGATCGAGAGTGGGGAAGGGGCCCGGTAAATGTGTCATCCTCCAATCCAGATGTACAGAGGGGCCGAACGGGCTCCCTGCAGCATGGGGCCAGGTCACAACTGCAACCCCTGTAGGCACACCCCTGCCACACACAGAAATACAGGTTTTTAAATTACTCAAACAACGATAGGATCATTCACTTTAACCACCTGCCAAGCGCTCACAGTAGATACAGTATACAGTGAGTGAGCAGAAGGTACAGGCACAGTCACGTACATGTATGTGACAAGCCTTCGACTGAGTTTAGCAGCAGATTTCAGCCAATGATTTTGGCTGAAACTGGCTGATCCGCTGTGTCCAATCACACACAGAGTTCTGTGTTTACAAAAACAAAGAACTCCATGTACAGCGATCTGGTTGTTTCTTCTCCCTGAACAGCAGGGAGCAAAAACAGCCAGGTCAGAAAGTGAAAGAAGCACACATTACACACTTGTTAGGCACATAGTTAACCCCTTGATTGCCCCTAGATGTTAACCCCTTCCCAGCCAGTGTCAATAGTACATTGTCGATGTTACAGTATTATCACTGATCACTGTATTAGTGTCACTAGCGGCATCTGAGTCTGTTAGTGACCATTCCAGATAATGTCGGTTAGCACCAGATAGCCCGCCACCCTATCACAGTCCCTCTATGAGTCGTTGATCACTGCCATTACCAGTATAGCGTCATAGTATACATTTCAGTATTTCCCATAGTTTGTAGGCGCCATAATTTTTGTACAAAACAATTAATATACCCGTATTGGGATTTTTTTTTTTTTTTAGCAAACACATGTAGCAGAATACATTTTGGTCAAAATGTATGAAGATTTTTTTTTTATTGGATATCTTTTATTGCTTTTTTTTCAAAATTTTCGGTGATCAAATACCAAAAAAAAAGCTCTATTTGTGTGAAAAAATGATATAAATGTAATTTTGCATACAGTGTTACTTACACAGGGCTTTTTTTTATTTAGGTACTTATATAGCGCCATCAATTTACGCAGCGTTTTACATATACATTGTACATTCATATCAATCCTACCCTCAAGGAGCTTACAAGCTAAGGTCCCTAACTCATATTCATACATACACATACTAGGGCCAATTTACACAGGAGCCAATTAACCTACCAGCATGTCTTTGGAGTGTGGGAGTACCCAGGGGAAACCCATGCAGGCACAGGGAGAACATGCAAACTCCAGGTAGGTAATGTCATGGTTGGAATTTGAACCAGTGACCCGTTTTTTTTTTTTGCTGCTAGGCGAAAATGCTAACCACTACACCACTGTGCTGCCCACAGCAGAAATGCGGAAGAACGCAGTTCTGGTACCTTCAGCATGATGAATGTACAGGGTGGGCCATTTATATGGATACACATTAATAAAATGGGAATGGTTGGTGATATTAACTTCCTGTTTGTGGCACCCTGTATATAATGGCAAAGGGGCGTGCAGGAGGGTCTATTTATGCTGGCTGTTGGGGGATCTATTGTCACTGGGGGGGGGGGGGACCTATTGTTGCGGGGGTGTTAAAGTGGTTGTAAAGGCACAAGGTTTTTTACCTTCCTGCATTCTATGGACATTGCAGTTTAGTTCATTTTTTGATTTTGACAAATGCAGGGTAATATTTTTTTTTTTTTTCATATAGTTCTTCTTTAAGTTGTCGACATTGGCATACAGTATCTAATGGAAGAATATAATTCCATTTTAAATGACGCTCGTTACACATAAGATATTTGTCAGTCTTAGCTTGAGGTGAACGCCGCCGACTAGAAAGTTCCAAGTAACCTGGGCCCATGTCCAGAGGGTGGAAGGACATCTGGGGACACAGCTTTCTGTCCACTCTCCCCAGGAATGTTAAATAACATGCTGTACATTCTCACATGGCAATGTTTGGGGAGACGGCTGCCAGATGACTCACAGTCTCATACGTTACCTGTGTAGGAAAGGAAAACAGCGGCTCTGCAGGCAATTAATATAAAATAGAGCCATCGCCTGCATGTCCTTTCATCGACAGTTAATAATAACAAACTATTGGGAAACAGCTAAACTTGCAGCTAAGGTACATATGCATAAACTGTTTTACCTGCCCAGGGATTTATAACTGTGTTCAGCCAGTCTTGTGATCCAGGCACAAGTGGAAGACAGCACAGCAAGGTCAGTGACTGCAGTTTTCTCTACTGCAGGCAAGAAAACCAGCTTGGCTGCTAACCCTCCGCCAGCCTGGGAATGGACAATAAAGGGGAAGAGGCAGACTGATGAGGTCCTCATCAGTGGTGGCTGGTGCTCACTATTTTGGGGGGTCAAACAAACCTGCCCCCCTCACTCACACAAAACGCCGCCACCACATCCCCTCCCCGGCCAGGCCGTTCTTGGCAGTCACACTGCTCCGTCTCCTGCTCATCCTCCCATCTGCTGCTGCCATCTCCTCCTCGGCACCCAAGACATGCTCCTGGCCCGGGCTTCTGCTATGGGCTCTGCTAGGAGGATGGGCTCTATGGAGACAGGAAGGGCAGTTGCTTCTCCTCACGGCCGAACAGGAAGTGGGTTCCTGAGACCA
This sequence comes from Glandirana rugosa, assembly GCA_018402905.1. Taxonomy (NCBI): domain Eukaryota; kingdom Metazoa; phylum Chordata; class Amphibia; order Anura; family Ranidae; genus Glandirana; species Glandirana rugosa. The sequence continues at coordinate 290,816 of BLSH010472300.1, forward strand.
GATTGGCCAGGAGGTCTAAGTCTCCCTGGCCAATCGGGTCTCAGGACCCGCTTCCTGATTGGCTGGGAGGAGAAGAAGGAAGATATTAGGGAATATTATATTGCTAATGTCACACAACTATGTGGGCTCAAGGCTCTGCGCCCCTAGCTCACACTTTTTTGAAGCCAATTAGAGCCTCATGCTCTAATCATGTGCTTCAAAAAAGTAAAAAACCCCATTGGAATCCATGCGTCCGGCATCCTGCATGTAGATTAGGGGCCGGGTGCATGGTTTAGGAGGGCAGCGCCCCTGTGCCCCCAATGGAGCGGCCATCACTGGTCCTCATTCTGCTCTCCTCTCCTGTAAGGATGTTCAAACTGTTAATTGACCGAACTATGAAAATCAACCGAGCCCTGGCATTTATCCTGAAGATAAGTTTTATCTAATCCCCCAAAACCAGTGTGTGGAGGTAGCTCTGGCTTCTTAAATGGCCATCTACATGTGTCCTTTTGGTGTACAGAAGACAGTTAAAGTGTTACTAAACCCACAACAGTAAAATCAGTGTGTATATGCAATAAAGCATGCTTGTTATACTCACCGTGGAACCGAAGGGGTTAATCCTCTGCATTGCGTAAAAAGGCTGTTTGATCCTATCTTCTCTGATACTCTTCTTCTTTTACAGTCCCCAATCCATCTCCTGACAGAACAGAGCCTTGGTGGCAAGCTGCACATGCTCAGTTTGGTGTGTATTGCGAGAGAGTTTTTTTTTTCGTGGGATGGGTGCATGTGATCAGCACAGGGCCAATCAGCACTGTCCAGACAGAGGAGCAGGGGTCCTGCAGCCTCATAGGACAATCAGGGGAGAATGAAAACTCCTGCTACAAGCTTTAACCAGGCATTTATAAAAGTCATAAGACTGCTGTATACTGCTGATGACCAGATACTGTATAGTGAATGCAGGGTGCTGGATTTACTAACACTCTAAGCTGCCCATACTACTAGAATTTTGTTTAAAATCTTCTGTTTTGAGAACACTCATTCAATTTTCATTAGTGGGGTCATATCATCATTTATTTACGATCGTAGTGATGAGAACGTTTGAAGAAGCAGGATGAAAATTTTTTTTTAACTAAATTAATTTCTAACAGTAAATGTCGATTTTAGGAAAGTCCATTCATTGTAAAATCGAAGGCAAAAGCAAATGAAAGTTAGAAGAACTTCCGAACGTACTAAGAATTTTCATATGAATGGTCATACAAACTTTTGTACCAAATCCTACTAGTGTGTGGCCAGCTTTAATTAGCTATCAACAAGGATAAGGAGCCACACATTGGCTATCTACCCAATCGTCATAAATGAGAAATCTGCTTCAGCATTTCTCCTCCCGTACCACGCCACTGACGCGTTTCGCCCTCTCATAGGCTTAGTCATAATCCTCTATGACTAAGCCTGTGGGAGGGTGAAATGCGTCGGAGGGGCGTGGCTGGGAGGAGACACGCTGAAGCCGATTTCTCATACATGATAATTGGGTAAATAGCCGATGTGCGGCTCCTTATTGATAGCTAGTTCCATTAAACTGAGCAAGCCCAGATGAATGCCAGCAGATGACAGTATTGGAGTCACCAGGCTGATTGTATCATTGCGCTTGGAGCGCTGCTCTTTACTTTTTCTAGGGTCATGGCAGCTTTAGAGTCATACATTGGTGTTCTCTTCACTTGACATGGCTGTGTTTCACATTATAGGGCTTCTCCAAGATGTTCTGTCCAATCCAGACAATTATGAACTGTTCCTTTCGGGAAGCAATTCAGGGAATATCCTGTGCTGATCCTAGGATTAGCCATTATCCACAGACCTCCACACCAGTATGATTAAATGGTTTTCTTTGCAGGAGATCCTTAAAGAGCAAGTCTAACAGATTCTGAAATTCTGTGCTAAATGACCCTTCAACATATCCAGTCTTTGAGGAAAAGCCATTTAGCACCAATAGTCGACCTGAATGCAAACAAAAGATATTCTATCTTATAGGGAACTTCCATAAATGTTAATTGTGTCTAAGTAGTACCATTAAAGATTTGTTGTCTGTTGTCTTGAATTCCTTCTGAAAAATAGGAGGGCCCCCCCTGTGCCTAGACACTGCTGTGCCGTGAGCCTTATAGCGTGTGATCATCTAAGGCACTGCTGCCTCTGACTGTTAGCCTTAGAACAGGGGTGTCAAATTAAAATTCAGCACGGGCTGCATCAACAACAGTATGGTTGCCCGGTTGTATGTGAGGTGTGCTCGGCTATGTACAGAGTGCAGAATTCAGGAGTGCATTATGTACAGAGTGCAGGGTTCAGGGGTGCCCTATGTACAGAGAGCAGGGTTTAGGAGTGTGCTAGGTACAGAGTGCAGAGTTCAGGAGTGCATTACGTACAGAGATCAGAGTTTAGGGGTGCCCCATGTACAGAGTACATGGTTTAGGGGTGCGCTATGTACAGAGTGCAGAGTTCAGGGGTGCCCTATCTATAGAATGAAGGAGTTAGGGGTATGCTATATACAGAGTGCAGAGTTCAGGAGTGCGTTATGTACAGAGTGCAGAGTTCAGGGGTGCCCTATGTACAGAGTGCAGGGTTTAGGAGTGTGCTAGGTACAGAGTGCAGGGTTTAGGAGTGCATTACGTACAGAGATCAGCGTTTAGGGGTGCCCCATGTACAGAGTACATGGTTTAGGGGTGCACTATGTACAGGGTTCAGGGGTGCCCTATCTACAGAGTGCAGGGTTTAGGGGTGCACTATACACAGACTGCAGGGTTCACGAGTGCGTTATGTACAGAGTGCAGAGTTCAGGGGTGCCCTATATAAAGAGCACAGGGTTTAGGGGTGCACTATGTACAGAGTGCAGGGTTCAGGAGTGCTTTACGTACAGAGTGCAGAGTTCAGGGGTGCCCTATGTACACAGTACAGGGTTTAGGTGTGCACTATGTACAGAGTGCAGGGTTCAGGAGTGCATTATGTACAGAGTGCAGAGTTCAGGGGTGCACTATGTACAGAGCACAGGGTTTAGGGGTGCGCTATGTACAGAGTGCAGAGTTCAGGAGTACGCAGTGTACAAAGTGTAGAGATTAGGGTAGGTGTGCGCTGTGTACAGAGTGCAGGGTTTAGGAGTGCATTATGTACAGAGTGCAGAGTTTTTCCATGTTTGGGTGTTCTAAGTCATTTTCTAGCAAAAAATTTAGATTTTTACATGTATGAGAAAAATACCAGATTTGGTCTGGGAATCAAGTGGTGGTTAATACCGGTCAAAATGAAAAAAAAGTTTTTTGTTTTTTTTCTGCTACATTTTTTGTCTATGGATTGCATAAAAAAATAAAATAATTTTACAATACTATATCACCGAGGGAAAGCCCTGTTGATATGTGTATGGCTTTGTTTTCATAAAGTAATGACAGAGTTATTGCAAATAAACAGCTCTGGTCCATAGGGGTGTGCAGGCATGAGGGCTGAAAAATTGATATTTTTGATAATGTATTTCATGATATAATGTATACACACTCACTGGCCACTTTATTAGGTACACCTCGCTGGTACCGGGTTGGACCCCCTTTTGCCTTCATTCTCCATGGCATGGATTCTACAAGGTGTTGGAAACGTTCCTCAGAGATTTTGCTCCATAGTGACAATGATGGCGTCACACAGTTGCTGCAGATTTGTCGACTCCACATCCATGATGCGAATCTCCCGTTCCACCACACCCCAAAGGTGCTCTATTGGATGAGATGTGGGGAGTGTGGAGGCCATTGGAGTGCAGGGACCTCATTGTCCAGTGGTGAGATGATTGGAGCTCTGTGACATGGTGATTATCCTCCTGGAAGGAGCCATCAGAAGATGGGGACACTGCAGTCATAAAGGGATGGACATGGTCAGCAACAACAATACTCAGGTAGGCCGTGGTGGTTAAACAATGCTCAATTGGTACTAAGGGGCCCAACGTGTGCCAGGAAAATATCCCCCACACCATTACACCACCACCACCAGCCTGAAGCGGTGATACAAGGCAGGATGGATCCATGCTTTCATGTTGTTTACACCAAATTCTGACCCCACCATCTGAATGTCGCAGCTGAAATCGAGACTCATCAGACCAGGCAATGTCTTTCCAATCTTCTATTGTCCAATGTTGCTGATCCTGTGTGTATTGTAGCCTCAGTTTCCTGTTCTTAGCTGACAGGAGTGGCACCCGGTGTGGTCTTCTGCTGCTGTAGCCCATCTACTTCAAGGTTCGATGTGTTGTGCATTCAGAGATGGTATTCTGCATACCTTGGATGTAACGAGTGGTTATTTGAGTTACTGTTGCCTTTCTATCATCTGGAACCAGTCTGCTCATTCTCCTCTGACATCAACAAGGCATTTTCCTCCACACAACTGCCACTCACTGGATATTTTCTCTTTTTCACATTCTCTGTAAGTATTTGCAGCCGCGGTTCCCAGCATGGGGTCCAGTGCGTTCCTGTTCACTGGTTCAGGTGCAAATTTGCGCCTGAACCGGACCCAAACACGAACAGGACCCTTTTGAAACGCGGACCGCGGCCGTCCCAGACATGTGTGAACCGGTTCCATTAAAAGTCGGTCTCACTCGCATGTCATGAGAATTAGATGCGGGGGAAATCTGCATCCAATTTGCACATATGTGAACCCGGCCTAAAGCCTAGAGATGGTTGTGTGTGAAAATATAGATCAGCAGCTTTTCAAATACTCAGACCAGCCCGCCTGGCACCAACAACCATGCCACGTTCAAAGTCACTTAAAGGGGTTGTAAAGGAAGGAGGTTTTTTTTTTATTTTAGTGCATTCTATGCATTAAGATAAAAAGCCTTCTGGGTGCAGCAGCCCCCCTCCTAATACTTACCTGAGGTCTCTCTCTGTCCAGCAATGTCCACCAGTGTTTAAGCCATCCGAGATTATCCTTCCTGATTGGCTGAGACACAGCAGCAGCTGCTGTCAATCAAAGTCAGCTAGCCAATCAGATGGGAGAAGGGTCGGGGCTCCGTGTCTGAATGGACAAAGGGAGCTGTGACTTGGCCCGAGTGCCCCCATAGGAAGCTGCTTTCTGTGGGGGTACTCAACAGGAGGGAGGGGCCAGGAGCACCGAAGAGGAGGATGGGGGCTGCTCTGTGCAAATCCACTGCACAGAGCAGGTAAATATGACATGTTCCTTATTTTTAAGGAAATAAACCCCCAAGACTTTAGTATCACTTTAACCGGTTTCCGACCGCCTCGCGTACATTTACTGCTGCATTGTGGCTCTGTAGCGCGAATCGGCGTCTATAAACGCTCTCTGCAGAGTTGTGGCCGCAGGTGGTGCGGACTCGATGTAAACACGGCGGTTCCCCGCTCTGTCAGGCGGCATGTAAGAGATCTACTGATCCCTGTCACTGGCATCAGTTAGATCTCTTATGCCCCTGACAGCCCAGCCCCCTCACAGGTAGAACACACCTGGGGAGCACAGTTAACCCCTAGATCTCCCCCCCTAGCTTAACCCCTTCACTGACCAATGACATTTATACAGTAATCAGTGGATATTTAAATTTCTGATCGCTGTATAAATGTGATTGGACCCAAAAAATTGTAAAAAATGTCAGACATGTCCACCCCAATATCACAGTCCAGATAAACATTTTTTTACTAGTAAACGCGGCAACTTTTGCGCAAAGCAATCAATAGACGCCGATTGCGATTAGTTTTACCAAAAATATGAGGAAGAATATAAATCAGCCAAAACCGATGAATACATTTGTTTTTTTATATTTTTTTGGATTTGTATTTAAGCAAAAAGTAAGAAATATTGTTTTTTTTGCAAAATTGTCGCTATTTTTTGGTTTATAGTGGTGATCAGAAATGACGCAGAGGTGACCAAATACCACCAAATGAAAGCTCTATTTGTGGGGAAAAAAGGACGCAAATTTAGTTTGGGTACAACTTCGCACGACTGCGCAATTGTCAGTTAAATCGACGCAGTGCCGAATTGTGCTCTGGTCATAATAAGGGAAATCCTTCCGGTCCTTAAGTGGTTAAAGCAGAGTTCCACCCTTTCACATTTGGCACCTTTTTGGGGGGGGGGGGGGCGGATACGTGTATTTGACAGGTACGCTGTCCCCACTTCCAGGAGACTGGGCTGGGGCGAATTACGCCAACAAGCTCGGTCCCCTCCTCCCTCCCCTTCTGCCGGCCAGTGAGAGCACAGTGCGCTTCGTGCATGCACAGTAGGGACCCAACCGTGAACTGCCAGGTTCCCTCACTGGCAATGGCAATGGTGGCGGCAGCACCAAACAGCTGATGGAAACATTGGCTGGGATGCCGACATTGCTGGAGTCCAGGACAGGTAAGAGCCCTAATAGTAAAAGTCAGCAGCTACAGTGTGTGTACAGTGTGTGTATGGTGTGTGTACAGTGTGTGTATGGCATGTGTACAGTGTGTGTATGGCGTGTGTACAGTGTGTGTATGGTGTGTGTACAGTATGTGTATGGTGTGTGTACAGTGTGTGTATGGCGTGTGTACAGTGTGTGTATGGTGTGTGTACAGTATGTGTATGGTGTGTGTACAGTGTATGTATGGTGTGTGTGCGGTGTGTGTACAGTGTGTGTATGGAGTGTGTACAGTATGTGTATGGTGTGTGTACAGTGTGTGTATGGTGTGTGTACAGTGTGTGTATGGTGTGTGTACAGTGTATGTATGGTGTGTGTGCGGTGTGTGTACAGTGTGTGTATGGAGTGTGTACAGTATGTGTATGGTGTGTGTACAGTGTGTGTATGGTGTGTGTACAGTGTGTGTGTATGGTGTGTGTACAGTGTGTACGGTGTGTGTACAGTATGTGTATGGTGT
>BLSH010472300.1:306862-326158 GCA_018402905.1 Glandirana rugosa
TCTACCTACCACAGTAACCAGTTCCTGGACCGGTCCATTACTTAACGTCAATATCGTCCGTTTTACCCGAGAGGTCACTGTAATGAACACCAACTATTACGAAATCTAGTCCCCACAGGTTGGACGCTGGGTTGTGTTTTAGCACTCAATTTCACCAGCAGTTGAGCACTGTTGGTGAAATTGGATGTCCATTCGGATATTATTCCGAATGGACATCCACGGGACGTATAGAGGATTTGGACGTGCGCCAGTCACGGCACGATGACAGTGAAGGAATGGCACGGAGGCCGTTTCTTCACTGCGCATGTGCCGAATGATGTCGGCAACAGCAGTACACTGTATATCTCCTAAACCGTGCAGGTTTAGGAGATATGCAGGGCACCTACAGGTAAGCCTTATTATAGGCTTACCTGTAGGTTAAAGTGGTTGTCACGAGTTGACGACCACTTTAACTCACGATTTTGTGTTGGGTCGCAGGTTGGACACCCCTGATCTAAAGCATTATCAACCACAAGTAATGTCACTGGAGAGCCCATTTTGCCTGCTATAACTGCAATTCATTACCTGGCCAGGTCCTTGACCAATGACACCATCCATCTGAGGTGAAGAATATAGGTCAGTCTGGGCCTCCGTTTGGGTTTGGGAGAATAGCACATATCATTTAAATAAAAATCTTGACCAGTACTTCCATAAGTCCTATGCTAAACATACACACATTGATTTTCAGGAAAAATGTATCCACTTGAAATCAGCTTTCAATCCCAATACCATGAGCAATTTAAATGTTTTTATATATACAATATTGTCAAAAGTATTGGGACACCTGCCTTTAGATGCAAACATTTATGGCATCACAGTCTTAGTCCGTAGGGTTCAATATTGAGTTGGTCCACCCTTTTCAGCTATAACAGCTTCAACTCTTCTGGGAAGGCTGTCCACAAGGTTTAGGAGTGTCCATGGGGATGTTTGACCATTCTTCCAGAAGTGCATTTGTGAGATCAGGCACTGATGTTGGACAAGAAGGCCTGGCTCGCAGTCTCCGCTCTACTTCATCCCAAAGGTATTCTATCGGGTTGAGGTCAGGACTCTGTGCAGGTCAGTCAAGTTCCTACCCCCCCAAACTCACTCATCCATGTCTTTATGTACCTTGCTTTGTTTGTATTCCTATAGACACACTCCTAAACCTTGTGGACAGCCTTCCCAGAAGAGGTGAAGCTGTTATAGCTGCAAAGGGTGGACCAACTCAATATTGAACCCTACGGACTAAGACTGGGATGCCATTAAAGTTCATGTGCGTGTAAAGGCAGGCGTCCCAATGCTTTTGGTAATATAGTGTAGATTGGTTTGGGCCTCCATTTGGGTTTGCGAAGATAGCTCATATCATTTGAATAAAAATCTGGACCAGTACTTCCAGAAGTCCTATGCTAAATAGACACATTGATTTTCAGGCAAATTTATCCACTTAGAATCAGCTTTTGATCCCAAAAATGATCAAAACGACGAGGCAACCTACCATGAGCAATTTAATGTTTATATATACTTATATGGCTGGAATGGTGGTAGGATCTTTTTGTTCAGTTTTGTGATCATTAGCTAACAAGAATTCCTAGAAAATGTGAGAAACACAGATATACAATATATAACAGATGTACATTTTAGTAAAGGCACTGAAGGAGCGATCGAAGGCTGCACATATTTGTGTGGGCGTAATAACAGGTCGGACACCCTGCACATAGAATAGTTATAGCATTGAGAATTTGCAAAACTGGGCTGATCCGATGAGTGACATACTAGTCAAATAGATTTTGATAAGAGGTCTAAAGTAAACGTGTCAGCCTGAATGTGTCTGCACATAATACAGAGTTGATACAAGGCCTGATACAAGGCCTACTTCCTGAGCCTTAAAACGCGGAGGACTGCATAACTGTCATTCCATTAGAAAATATTCACCTCATGGGAGGTTACAGAACAGAGCAGATTTCTAGTCAAGTCATTCCCCTATTACTAAGCCAGGCCCCCATCATACAAATGCCAGATGTTCATTGGGTAGTAGAAGTAATGGAGAGGAGTAGGACGTAACCTCAACCTGCAGGAAAGTCAAGGACTCGTGTATAGTCTTGGCCTACATTTTAAGAGTCCTACACAGGGAAACTGGGAGCCATTTTCATTCTAACAGAGGTACATGCAGGCCCCACAAGGTGCTGTTCCTAAGTTCTCATGGTACCCCTTGAAGAAGGGGCCGTCCAACAGGGCTCTGACAATGACATAAAAAGTCCTACAACACAGCCAAAAAAGGCCACTTGAGGGAGTCTTCTTTGCGTGGCTGGCAGATCATTGTCATTTCCATTTGAATGAGGTTGCAAATTTATATTTTACGTTACTCCTCCCAGTGATTTGCCAGAGGGTCTCTTAAGACCATGCCGAAGATTACTCTAAAGCTGGCCATACAACAGTAAAGTTTTGTTCAAAAAGTGTGGTTTTCTGAAAATTTGTTCAATTACCTAATGCAGTGGTCCTTGGGACCCACTAACAGGCCAGATTTTAAGTATTGCCTTGGGGAGATGCAGACTAAAATACTGCAATCACTGAGTAGCAAATGATATCACCTGGGATGTATTTCAGTTATCCTGCAAACTTGACCTGTTAGTGGGTCCCGAGGACCGGAGTTGAGAACCACTGCCCTAATGGTTAGTGGGGTCAAATTGATGTTCGTTTTCGAATGTAAGGACAAGAAAATTAGAAGCAATAAGGAATGGGGAAATACCAGGACTTTAAAGCACTAATATAAACACAAAAAAGAGGTATGCCAAAAAAAATACATAACTTTCATTGACATTAATCTATTAAAAGATCGCCCAATGGCAAAAATTAGAAGGAGCAGGATGGAAATTTTCTCCTGACTAAATGGGATTCTAATGCAAAAAATAGGGGAAGGCAGAGAATTCCCCCTCAAGAGGTCACTACACGGACACTAAGGTTAATAAAATAATTATACTTTATTAGCACACTACACATTCAGAAAAATTTGGAAAGACCTAAACCAGGGATAAGCAATTACTGGACCTCCAGCTGTTGCAAAACTACAAGTCCCATCATGCCTCTGCCTCTGGGTGTCATGCTTGTGGCTGTCAGAGTTTTGCTATGCCTCATTGGACTTGTAGTTCTGCAACAGCTGGAGGTCCGCTAATTGCATATCCCTAACCTAAACCAATCCAATTTAACAACAAAACAACGTTGTGTATCTACAAGGGGGAGACGCAGCTACTCATACACCTCACACATACACTTCAGACACACCAACCCAAGTTCAATCTGACCATACCCTGGTCTACAAGTTGGCTAACTGATGTTAGATTCCAATTAGGAATAGTGTCTGATGTTTGGGTGTGTAGGGGCTTAGGAAATTCAGGCATAGGAATCTTCCAATTCACATTGACTTTGCGGATCCTGAAGTGCAGTAATGGTGTAGGGGAGGATTATCTTGTTTACGTAAAGTTCACTGCGGTACTCCAGATACTCCAAAAGTTAGACAGTCTTATCCATAAGGGCTGGCTAAGAGGCGCGGTGCTCAGCATAGGGGCCAGTTAAACACTGCTTCAAATGCCCATCCATCCAGTAGGCATAGAGAGTGCCATGGCTTATGAGGGACAGCTATATAAGAATCACATTGTCTCACCAGTCCTGCTGTATCAGGAGGTGGAGTTGTTCCAGAGCTGAGTAAATGAGGGGAAGCTCTGCTGACTTCCATTGTCCAATCACATGCAAGGTTTACCTCATTTACTAAGCCCTGGAATAACTACACTTGAAAAGTGCACAGTCTACTTGCCCTTAGTAAATCAACCCCCATTGATGGTAAGAATTTCCTTACGAACGTGTTCTGATGACAAATTTTTCTGGATTTCCGTACGAACTTTCAAATGAATGTCCAACAGTGTATGGTCAGTTTAAGGTTTACAGACACACTAGCAGTCCTATTGCTGGGTAGGCTGCCACCAGTCCAATTATCAACTGGAGAAGCAAATTTTTGGCCTTGCTGTTGTTTCTTTGGCATTGCTTCCTCACTGGCCAGAACTGTAAGATGGCGTTGCCTCGCCAATGGAAGATTCCGCAGCATTCTGGCCAGCAAAGCCTCACTTCTCCAGGCACTGTGGGGGTGATGCCCTAAGAACAGGTGAGTTGCTTGTTAGCATTCTCGAGCTATCCCAGGAGTGTCAAATTCAATTTCGAAGACCACATCAGCATTATGATTGTCCTCAAAAGATGGGTTGTATCTGTAAGACTAGATGTCCAGAGCACCCCACCCCCCCATACATCAGATGCCAAGCGCTCCCACATCATCATAAGTCAAGAGTTCTCCACCCTCCTTACATCACAGTGCACCCCCCCCCCCTTACCTTGTGCTGCTACCGGGAAAAGGTTGGGGGCACAGCTAGGAATCAGAAAGTGCAGGGTCTGGAGGAGGACCAGAGAAGTCCTGGAGTCAGCTGCTGGAGTCTGCTGAATGCTAAGAGCAGGGGAGACGAAGACAAGGGAGTGCTGTGGCTGCACAGAGAGGTGCAGGATCTGTAGGAGGAAGTCTGTCCTCCTCTCTGCTGCTGACTCCTGAGCAGAGACAAGGTGGTTGTGGACACCAGGGGGGGGGGGGGGGTGCCACAGCTGTAGAAAAGGTGCGAGGGCCATATGAATTGGACGGTGGGCCACATTCGACCCGCGGGGGTTGTGTTTGACACATATGAGCTATCCTGTCAATGGCAGGTTGCCGCCAGTGACAGTCCATTCCAACTAATCTGAAACATTATCAATAGACAGAAGAACTCAAACACTGGGACTGTCCAGTGGATAACAAAGCTGATGGCAAACTCACGGAATGCAAGAGGTAAGAACTGAACTATTTTATGCGTTTATGTTTCGTTAAAGCTGCAAAAGTAGAGCCAAAATATGCACAGCCATGTGGAATGCTACAGGGGCCTCTCTTTCCGAACAAAGCAAGCTCAGTTTGGCTCTTTTTCTGTTGCGCTACCACATCCGTACATCGTTAGTTGGAAAATTCCAGATACATGTCGTAATTTTTTTGTATTTTTTTTTTCTCTTCCCAGCGCTTTTAAAGCATCAGTGTCCAGATGCCATTCCCCCTCACTCCACCCTCTCTCCTTATCTGTCGCTGTACATTTGGCCAGCGGCCAGCTCTGGTCCACTATTAATACAGAAAAATAATGTACGTTTCCTGCAGATGACGGAGGAAATATCTCATTAAGGATAAAATATAAAAAAATAACAAACAAAACTTCTATTCAAAAAAAAAAAAAAACATTCAGCACATGGGCTGAGTTACGTTTTCTGTTGTAATGTAGCTGGGAATCTGAAAAGTGTGGACGCGGTTTACCGCTTCCCAAGCTCCGTCATGCATAACCAATTGTTTCAGTTCGCAGTACTGCGAGACAAAGAGGCCAAACTGCAGCCAATATTCGACGTCGTAATACTTAGTTAACATCTTACTTTATTCTGCTAAGGCCTATGGCTATCCATGGACCGACATACCTGCAGTGCTCCTCCATGTGAAGGCATCGGTCACCTGATCTTCCCGTGGTACTCGTCTCGTGGATGGCAACAGAACTTGCTCAGGTCACATGGAGACTTTCCAACATGTTGGATCAAGCTGTTTGTGGCCAACCTAAGAGCCCGTACACACGGTCAGAAAATGGTATGAAAAATACCACTTTCAAAGCGATCGCACGATAATCTGATCATTGGTACACAGCTTTTGAGAGCCGATCACAACAGTTCATCCGATATCCGAAGGGACAAACACAAACATTTTTCTCATATGACACCACATTGTAAGATTTTCGTTTAATCAGTATTTTTATTATTTATTTATTTATTTCAGGTACTTATATAGCGCCATCAATTTACGCAGCGCTTTACATATACTTTGTACATTCATATCAGTCCCTACCCTCAAGGAGCTTACAATCTAAGGTCCCTAACTCACATGCATACAGTATAGTTGTTGTCTGGAAATACAATACAAATACAATACAATACATGACATCACTTCCGAAATGTTATTCTGTCGCACAAGAATTTTTATAACCTCTTTATTGTTGATATGAGACTAGCATGCAAAATAAATATGGGGGATCATTCATCCAATAATCTCATTGTGTGTACCAAGAAGCTGCTGAGATCACATGATCACTTACTGGAGGCAGCTGGTCACATGACCAAAAACATACTGTCTTTACTGGCTTATAACACACATGTTTTCCTCCTAAAAACAGAGGGCAAATTATGTGTGTGTGTTATACGCCAATATTTTCCATTCGGCTGCCTCAGAGGGGAAGGAGGGGGCGAGCGCCGCCGTATTACACAGAGCGGGGTTCTCCTGCTTACTTGACGTTATTATACAAAGTCCCACCTCCTGGACAGGCTCCTGAGATAGACAGCACACTGCTCCAATGCCGGGACATATGACTCATAGGAGCTGGTCCAGGAGGCGGTATTTCATATAACAGCGGCAGCCGAGTAAGCGGGAGATCCTCTGTGTAATCCAGGGGCTCTAATCTCCATGCACTGGTAAGGTTGCGTTGATGCGACTCATCACGCTTCATTCATGGGCAATGGTGAGGCTGCACTGATGGGCAATGGTGAGGCTGCATTGATGGGCAATGGTGAGGCTGCATTGATGGGCACTGTTGAGGCTGCATTAATGGGCAATGGTGAGGCTGCATTGATGGGCAATGGTGAGGCTGCATTGATGCGCACTGTTGAGGCTGCATTAATGGGCAATGGTGAGGCTGCATTGATGGGCACTGTTGAGGCTGCATTGATGGGGAATGGTGAGGCTGCATTGATGGGCACTAGTGAGGCTGCATTGATGGGCACTGGTGAGGCTGCATTGATGGGTAATGGTGATGCTGCGTTGATGGGCACTGACCCTTATTTTGCTTCAAAAGTTCTTTATTTAAAATTTAAGATACGCCGATAAATACTGTATTTTCAATCTTTACATATGGGCAATGTTTAAGGATTTTTTTTACTTATTCTGTTTCCCTCTTTTGGACACCCCCATTCTTTGATAAAATTGGATATTAGCCCTTTTATAGCGATGTCTTCCGAATGATAATGCTGCCAGTGATGGGTGGCTAAGTAGTTTTTGGTGTGATGATCTGGCCAGTGGAGATTTGGAAGCATTATGTCCTTTAGCTAACAAATGTCAGTATAACGTTGTCATTATTAATAGTATGATGAACTGGACTTTAGTCAGAAAATTAAGCCCTGATAGAGCACTTCAGGCTGGCTCATTTTGCAGGTCTAGCTACGGTATGTAAATTATTAATATTAATTACTTTCATTATTGTATTATATTATAATAAAAGTGGTTGTAAAGTCGTCTTCAACCCCCCCCCCCAAAAAAAAAAAAACACCTGCAAGAGAAAGGCATGATGAGCTAGTATTCATCGCATACTAGCGCATTATGAAATGTTTACCTTAGATCGACGCTGCAGCGGTCCCAGAGCATCGCTGTGACCTGCGACATGCTGTTTCCGTCATCTTTCGGGATCCCGGCCAATCACAGTGCGGACTCCAGCACTGTGAAAGGCAGGAGCCATGCTGACGTCACTCCCGCGCATGCACACGGGAGCCGTCGTTTACGGCACACTTGGTGAAGAAACGGCCTAGTCGGGCCGTTCCTTCATTGCGCATGTGCCAATGACGTTGGCACATGCAAATGCAGGGAATATCTCCTAAACGGTGCAAGTTTAGGAGATATTCCCTGGACCTACAGGTAAGCCTTATTATAGGCTTACCTGTAGTTTAAAGTGGCTGTCATGACTTGACAACCACTTTAATAACTATTTATATACGTATACTTATCAATAAATAAGTGCCTATACTGTTTAAAATAAAGTAAAGCCCTTTCTCACCTGATCTGCACATGCTCAGTTGCTTTCTATTCTTGGCACTGTGCCTAAAATCAGAGCCACTAGAGGCCGGTCTGATAACAGCTTTAAAGTGTCACTAAACCCACAACAGTGAAATCAGTCTGTATATGCAGTAAAGCATGCTGGTTATACTCACTGTGGAGCCTAAAGGGTTAATCCTGTGCATTGTGTAAAAAGGCTGTTTGGTCTTATCTTCTTTGATCCTCCCATTCTTCCACTGTCCCCAATCCATCCTCTGATAGTACAGAGCCTTGGAGTCACTCTGCACATGCTCAGTTTGGTGTGTATTGCTAGAGAGTTTGTTCTTTCTTGGGAGAGTGCATGTGATCAGCACAGGGCCAATCAGCACTGTCCAGACAGAGAGTCAGGGGTCCTGCTGCCTCAGATAAGAATGAAAACTCCTCCTACAAGCTTTAACAAGACACTGATAGACGTCATAAGACTTGTAAGCTATATACTGCTGATGAGAAAAGGTGTTTAGCAGTTTATATTTACTAAAATAATTCTGTGTAGTGTGGGAGAGCAGTTATAGTGAATGCAGGCTCCTGGGTTTTGTAACACTTTAAGACCCTGTTTAAATGGGCTGTCCAATCAGGTCCACTTGTCAGTTTTTCAGGCGGACCTGATTGGACCCTCCAGTCTCTGCTAGGGTGCGGTGGATGTCAGCGGGCGCATGTCCTTTTGTTGACTGCACTGAAACGCACTGCACTGCTGTGAACTAGGGCCATTGGAATCCAAGTTAAGCACCGTCCATGCGTTTTTGATGCTGAATAAAAATGCACTGGATTGCATCTGTTGTGAACCGGCCAATGAAAAGGGGGAAATGAATGCAATCAGGGCCAGAATGTGCAGCAAAAATGTAAGAAAGTGAAAGAAGTGGAGCTTTGGCCGGATCTGTGCGTTGTTTTGTTTGGCGCACATAGCTACAGCACGCTCCCGGCCGTACTGCCGGCGACATGGATAACCAGACACACACACACTCTTCTGGAGCTGAAAAGCAAGTCTTGTACGACACGTGAAGTGTGAAAACTTGCAGAAACAACGTCATGTCAGTAAAACCAAATCCAAACCACAACCACCACAATGAAATTCTAAGAAGTCTAAAAATGCTGCAGAAACAGGAACCTTAATGGGCCAGCAGACAAAAAACTCTAAAAGAAAAAAGAAAAATCCTCATTAACCGCTTCAATACCGGGCACTTTCCCCCCTTCCTGCCCAGGCCAATTCTCAGCTTTCAGCGCTGTAGAATTTTGAATGACGATTGCGCGGTCGTGCAGCACTGTACCCATATGAAATTTTTTTTTTTTTGAGACAGATAGAGCTTTCTTTTGGTGGCATTTAAAGTGGAGTTCCACCCTATTAAACGTCAGCAGCTACAAAAAGTGTAGCTGCTGACTTAATAATCAGACACACACCTGTCCCACGCTCCAGCGATGCGGCCGCCCGCTGCCTCCTTCTTCTCCCCCCCTCCTCCGTGCGGCGCCGGGCCAGCAAGTTTGGGTGCCCGGTTTGGCCTTCAAAGTCGCACGCGCATTGCGCATGCGCAAGCCACACAGTGACTGGCCGGTGTATATTCTGGAACCTGTGACGTGTCCCATAAGACCGCCGGGGGGGGGGGGAGAGGTGAACTTCCTTCCGGTTCCGCAGCACCAGGAGAGGAAGTGCAGCTGGGACCCTGTTAAAACAGGGTCCCCGCTGCCTCCCCCCAAAAAATGACATGCCAATTGTGGCATGTCGGGGGGTCACCTTCCCTTAAAGCGGAAGTTCCATTTTTGGGTGGAACCCCGCTTTAATCACCACTGGGGTTTTTCTTTTATTTTTTGCTAAACAAATGAAAAAAAAAAAAAAAATTTGGAAAAAGTCGCGAGACTTATAGGTCGTACAAGTGTGAAAGAGGCCTTAGTGGGGGTACGTATGTAAATCTAGACAAACCAATAGATTCCTTTTAGATAAATAGGCAGTAGATGATTGCAAAGAAACTTCAGATCTGTGCAGCATAAAAATGCTCAATATCAATCAAAGGAGTGGGAGGGTAAAACGCTGTTAGGAACGCCAACGCTATGCCTGAGATTTAGCACTCATTCACACTGGTGTGATTTATCATGCGATTTAACCACTTCACCCCCGGAAGGATTTCCCATGTTAGGACCAGAGCACTTTTTGCGATTCGGCACTGCGTCGCTTTAACTGACAATTGCGCGGTCGTGTGACGTTGTACCCAAACATTGGCATCCTTTTTTCCCCCACAAATAGAGTTTTCTTTTGGTGGTATTTGATCACCTCTGCGTCATTTCTGACCACCGATATAAACAAAAAAAGAACAACAATTTTGAAAAAAACAAAACAATATATTTTACACTTTTTGCTATAATACATATCCAAAAAAATATATATAAAAAAACAAATTTATTCATCAGTTTTGGCCGATATATATATTCTTCCTCATATTTGTGATAAAAAAAAATTGCAATCAACGTTTACTGATTGGTTTGCGCAAAAGTTGCCGCGTTTACAAACCATGAGAATCTATCGCATTTTTACTATTTTTTTTTTTACTGGTAATGGTTGCGATCTGCAAATTTTATCAGGACTGCAACATTGCAGAGGACATGTCGGACATTTTTGACACTTTTTTGAGACCACTGACATTTATACAGCAATCAGATTTTAAAATATCCACTGATTACTGTATAAATGGCACTGGCAGGGAAGGGGTTAACCTGCAGGGGGCAATCTAAGGGTTAACTGTGTTCCCTAGGCGTGTTCTAACTGTATGGGGGGCAGGGCTGCCAGGGGCATAAGAGATCTAAGTGATCACAGTGACAGGGATCAGTAGATCACTGTCATGCTGCCTGACAGAACGGGTAACCGCCGTGTTTACATCAGACAGATGATGAAGTCCGCCCGACCCGTGGCCGCCGCAGGCACGCTCCCGCCCCCTAGCTGCGCATGAGCAAGCCGCCGTTTATAGACGGTGATTCGTGTTACACTGCCACTCTGCAGCAGGAAATGTATGCGGCCCGGTCGTTATCCGGTTAATAGTTACAAATTGCATGACAAGTCGCACACCATTGCCGGCAATATAACTGTTCAAATTATAGTGACTCATGTCACAGCGACTTTGAAAAAGGTTCCTGCCCTATGTTTTGCTGATGTCAGTGTGACTTTCATAGACTTCTGTTAAACGAAGACGCAAGCTGTAATGAAGTCAGAGGTGCAAATCGCACTGGTCTGCGACTTCAAAGTAGCGCAATCTCAAAGCCGCACTGGTGTGAACCAGGGCTAGAAGAGGAACTCAGCTGTATCTGGGCACTCGGGCACTTTCACCCCCTTGCTGCCCAGGCCAATTTCCAGCTTTCAGCGCTCTCACACTTTGAATGAGAATTGCGCGGTCATGCTACACTGTACTCATATTACATTTTTATCATTTTTGTCACACAAATAGAGCTTTCTTTTGGCGGTATTTAATCACTGCTGGGGGTTTTTTTTTGGCTTAATAAATGAAAAAAGAGCGAGCATTTTGAGAAACAAAATGTGTTTTTCTAGGTTTCTGTTATAAAAAATTGCAAATAAATAATCTTTCTTCATAAATTTAGGCCAAATTGTATTCTGCTACATTTATTTGGTGAAAATAACCCAAATCAGTGTACAGGGTGGGCCATTTATATGGATACACCTTAATAATGAAAGAATAAAGTTACGTTAAAACCAAGCACACCATTGTTTTTCTTGTGAAATTCCCAATAAGTTTGATGTGTCACATGACCCTCTTCCTATTGAAAAAACATAAGTTGGATTCAAAATGGCCGACTTCAAAATGGCCACCATGGTCACCACCCATCTTGAAAAGTTTCCCCCCTCACATATACTAATGTGCCACAAACAGGAAGTTAATATCACCAACCATTCCCATTTTATTAAGGTGTATCCATATAAATGGCCCACCCTGTATATTGTTTTGTATGTAGGAAAGTTAGAGAGTCCACAAACTATGGGATATATTGTATCTGAAAATCGATCAATCCAGATGCACTGATGCCCTATCTAATTTCTTGAGGCCCGAAAACGCCAGGACAGTACAGATATCCCCGAAATTACCCTTTTTTGGAAAGTAGAAGGTCCAAGGTATTTAGTAAGAGACAACTTTTTGAAATTGTAATTATTTTGTCACAATTATTTGGAAAATTAAGAACTGAAAAGGAAAGGAAAGGGAGAGGGGAGACATGATTGAAACCTTTAAATACATCAAGGGCATAGGCGTGTGCACGGGGTGTGCCCAGGCACACCCTAATCACCCATATGCTCTGCCTTGCATTTACTGCTACTACAAGCTGCTAGTTCTAATGTGCTAACTGCTGCAACATGTCCCACTAGGGTCGGTTCCGCGCCGGCAAAAACACCTGTGTGGCGAGTGAGTGGTGATTGTTCAAGAGCTAGGGACCAGCGCCGCGGAGTAATCAAGCCGCATTTTCCGATGCGGCTTCTATAGTTCCGGCCACGGGTCTGTCCGGCATTGGCGGAGTGATATGCAGCTGCACTCCGACTGCCCTCCGGCCTCTCTCTTCTCCCCGCTTTCACTTTGGAAGAAGCAGCAGCGCCAGTGGAGAGGTGAGCTGAGCAGGCTAAGCAGCACTGAGTAGGGCAGCCTGGGCAGGCACATGGTGGATCGTGGCACAAAAACCCCAACAATTCATATGATGAACTTGTCAGAATGTCAGCATAAAAGTTTTTTTAAATGTATTATATTTATTGACATAGGAGGCCGAGCAGCACTGAGCAGGGCATGGTGGACCATGACACATAAAAAAACAACAATTCATATGAACTTGTCAGCATAAAAGTGGGTATATATTAAATTATATGTAATAAACACTTTTATGCTGACAAGTTCATATGAATTGTTTTTTTTTTTTTTTTTTATGTGCCATGGTCCACCATATATATATATATACACAGACGCTCGTGTGAGCTTTGGCTTGAAGTGCACGCCCTAATGCAAAAGGCTGCGCACGCCTATGATCAAGGGGGTGAATAAGGTTCAGGAGGGCAGTCAAGAACACGGGGACCTTAAACTAACTGGAGGGAAGTTCAAAACTAATCTTAGAAAGTATTATTTTACTGAAAGGGTGGTTGATGATTGGAATAAACTGCCAACAGAGGTTGTGAGACAGTCAACAGTAAATGGCTTCAAACATGCTTGGGATAAACATAACTCTATAGTTAGATAACGAGGTTAATGGAAAAAAAAAAATCAAAAAAAAAAAAAAAAAAAAAAGGGCATACTCGATGGACTACTCAACCTTTTTCTGTCGTTACTTTTCTATGTTGAAAAAAAAAACTAATTTCACATTTTATTTTTTCCATACTGTCAGCAGTGCAGCACAGCATTATCATATAACTGGTGTGGCAGTGAATAGGGGCACTGACTGGTGACAGCAAGTAAGAAAAAAAAAAAAACAAAAAAAAAAAATGTTTATCACATTTTTCTTTCTTTGCGATTGTTTTTTTCTAACACACTGTGACCAGAGCAATACGGTGTTACCACAGTACCATTGTACTACTCTGGGGAAGTGATCAGCAATGATTTTTTTTACACGCTTGCTTACAGCAGTGAATTTCATTGGTATAAGCAGCCATTTTTACAGAATGAAACTGGTTTATTCAGTGTATTTTGTTGTGATTATCTGTGATTAGCCTAAGCTAATCACATGGTACAGATGGGCTGTGATTGGCCCTGTCTGTACCATGTGATCACTGTGACGAATCACAGCTAGCGACATAATTGTTTACAATGGATGGCATGAAAGGAAGCCATCCACTGTTTACAATTGTCATGTGATCTGCAGTGATTTCAGGCTGGTAAAGTGATCAGTCATTGGCTGCGTCCACCGGTAACAGACGTGGACACGCGAAAGGTGCGTTCTGGGAGATCATCATATGACGTCCTCCCAGAACACCAGTGCTGCCGCCCAGCTGTCATTTTGCTATATGATGGGCGGGAAGCTGTTAATTCCTTTTTAATATTCAAAAGAAAGCTCCCCCACCTATCCATCTCTCCATGCTTTATATTATTGAGAAATCCCTAGCATTTCGAGCCGCAGCCATCTTGAGTAAGGGCAGAAGATCCATATAACATTTACTTCCTGGAATCCATCTGCCCTTAGCTCAGACATGCAGGCAGGAGGGTGGGCTTAGCCGAGAAAGCCCCTCCTTTCACTTCTAGATGAAGGAAAAAAATGCCCATGAAGACTCCAGGGATGAATGACATCATTTTAGCCTAGGCCAGAAACCAGGAAGCAACTGAAGACGTAAAAAAAAATGTTTAAAACAAGTAAATATAATATACCTTCCTATCTATTTACTAATGCTAGCAGCATAAGGATTAAAAATAATTAGTGTTGAGTGAGAAAGCTTAGTTCCGCTTCAAGCCATCAAAGTTCAACCCTGCCCAACAACAGCGTGGAAAAACAAAACCGAAAAACAGTCCCTCTGTCATCGGTAATTTAATTAAAAGCAGAACTAAAGTCAAAGTCTCCATTTTTGGATAGAATAAGGGAGGAGGAGGAGAGGAGGGTTATGACCACTATCAGTTTATTATTCCCATTGGGTACATTTACTTTCACTTCCTGTCCCACAACAGGAAATGGAGAGAAATCCCTGGTTGTCACCAGAACCAGTGTCCCCATTGGAAGATTTCCCCTCTATTCCTGTTCTGTTAAAAATTCAAAATTTGGGATTTCATTTTCCTTTCATGCTTGGTGATAATGGCAGACAGGACAAATAGAGAGGGTGAATATCCCTAAGGGGGGCACAGACAGCAATATAAAAAAAGACAGGGGTTCTAATCCCTCTCCACTCTCAGCTAAAATTCTTTGCCTTTAGTTATACTTTAACCGCTTCTGGACTGCGCCACGCATATATACGCAGAATCACATACCTGTGTACACGCGCGCCACTAGTGACCCAATCCTGCTGTGATTGAACACAGCGGGAGCCAATCAGCGGATCCAGCGAACCCGAAGTCCGCCGATCATTCCCAAGGCACACAGAACAGCGGTCTGCCTATGTAAACAAGGCAGAGCGCCGTTATGTCAGAGGGGAAGATGGAGATCTTGTGTTCCTGCTAATCAGGAGCACGGATCTCTGTCTTCCCCCAGTCAAAGCACCCCCCCCCCACAGTTAGAAAACACTCCCATGGCACACATTTAACCCTTTGATCACCCCCGATGTTAACCCCTTTCCAGCCAGTGTCATTAGTACAGTGACAGTGCATTTATTTTAACACTGATCACTGTATTGGTGTCACTGGTCCACAAAAAGTGTCACTTAGTGTCAGATTTGTCCGCCGCAATGTCGCAGTCCTGCTAAAAATTGCTGATCGCCACCTTTACTAGTAAAAAAGAATAAATCAAATAAAAATTCCATAAATCTATCCCATAGTTTGTAGACCGTAAAACTTGCGCAAACCAATCAATATACGCTTATTGGGATTTTTTTTTTTTTACGAAAAACATGTAGCGGAATACATATTGTCCGAAACTGATGAAGAATTTGATTTTTTACAATTTTTTTATTGGATGTGTTTTATAGCAGAAAGTAAAAAATTGTCGGTCTTTTTTTGTTTATAGCACAAAAAATAAAAACTGCAGAGGTGATCAAATACCAGCAAATTAAAGCTCTATTTGTGGGGGAAAGAGACATCAATTTTATTTGGGTACAACATTGCACGACCGCGCAATTGTCAGTTAAAGCCGTATCGCAAAAAACGGCCTGGTCATAAAGGGGGGTAAATCTTCCGGAGCTGAAGTGGATAAAGGGTTACTTCACCTTTTCAGAAAAAAAAAGTAAAGGTGAACTAATAATGTACACCCCCCTTTCCCCCGTCCCTGCAGTACTTACCTCCGGCCATGCCGAGCTGTCAGTGAACCTTCAGCTGGCCCAGATCCCCACTCTTCTCCCTCCCAGGATGGGCACGTGCGATTCTGATTGGCCAGCGCCTGCACTGCGAATATTAGAAGCACTGCATGGAGAAGAGTGGGGATTTCAAATCCCTGGAGCGGCTGGGTGGGCAATGACAGTTCAGCATCTCTGGAGGTAAGTACATTGGGTGGGGGGGTGTTAGTTCGCCTTTTTATTTTTTTCTGTAAAGCTGAACTTTTGGAAGGCGAAATTCTATATATATATATAAATATAAAATTGGGCCTTCCAACAGCCTCACTTTATTAGGTGCGCCTCGCTAGTACCGGGTTGGACCCCCTTTGGCCTTCATTCTCCATGGCATGGATTCTACAAGGTGTTGGAAACGTTCCTCAGAGATTTTGCTCCATAGTGACAATGATGGCATCACACAGGTGCTGCAGATTTGTCGGCTGCACATCCATGATGGGAATCTCCCGTTCCACCGCATCCCAAAGGTGCTCTACTGGATGAGATGTGGGGAGTGTGGAGGCCATTGGAGTGCAGGGACCTCATTGTCCAGTGGTGAGATGATTGGAGCTTTGTGACACGGTGCATTATCCTGCTGGGAGGAGCCATCAGAAGATGGGGACACTGCAGTCATGAAGGGATGGACATGGTCAGCAACAATGCTCAGGTAGGCCGTGGTGTTTAAATGATGCCCAATTGGTACTAAGGGGCCCAAGGTGTGCCAAGAAAATACCCCCCCCCCACACCATTACAAAACCACCACCAGCCTGAAGCGGTGATACAAGGCAGGATGGATCCATGCACCAAATTCTGACCCCACCATCTGAATGTTGCAGCTGAAATCGAGACTCATCAGACCAGGCAACATTCTTCCAATCTTCTATTGTCCAATTTTGGTGATCTTGTGCCAATTATAGCCTCGGTTTCCTGTTCTTAGCTGACACAAGTGGCACCCGGTGTGGTCTTCTGCTGCTGTAGCCCATCTGCTTCAAGGGTCCATGTGTTGCGCATTCAGAGATGGTATTCTGCATCCCTTGGATGTAACGAGTGGTTATTTGAGTTACTGTTGCCTTTCCATCATCTGGAACCAGTCTGCCCATTCTCCTCTGACCTCTGATATCAACAAGGAATTTTCCTCCACACAACAGCTGCTCACTGGATATTTTCTCTTTTTCTGACCATTCCCTGCAATCCCTAGAGATGGTTGTGTGTGAAAATCCCAGTACAAACAACAGTTTTAGCAATACGCACACCAGCCCGTCCGGCACCAACAGCCATGCCACGTTCAAAGCCACTTAAATCCCATTTCTTCCTCATTGTGATGCTCGCTCTGAACTTCAACAAGTCGTCTTCACCACGTCTAAATGCCAAATGCATTGAGTTGCTGCCGTGTGATTGGCAGATTAGCAAATTGTGTTACCAAGCAATTGAACAGGCGTACCTAATAAAGTGGCCGATGAGTGGATATATAAGACATTTCTGGACTGTTAAGCCACCTGGACACTGCTTGGAGTCGGAATACTCACCAGGGTGAGTGTAACAAAAGACTGCCTATCAGGGTCCTGCCTCGCACACCCCCTAGTGGTGGGGCATGGAGATGACAAGCACTGCCTCCTGATGATGGGGAGATAAAATAGACCTGGACCAAAGAACTCGCCTGCAACGTAACATCGCCACCTGCTGGGGGATATCAAGGGCAGCAACACACTATTTCCTGAAAGCTATCAAGGACAACCCTGATAGTTTATGGATTGTTGCTCATTGGACAGAGAACTGCACAGGGGGCGGGTAGAGGGTGTGGCTTGTATGTAGTATAAAAGCCCTTGGTACGCCATGGTCTGTATCTCTCTTTCTTCCTACAGCCCAGCTAACTTACAGAACTTGGG
The DNA here is from genome assembly GCA_018402905.1 of Glandirana rugosa. Classification (NCBI taxonomy): domain Eukaryota; kingdom Metazoa; phylum Chordata; class Amphibia; order Anura; family Ranidae; genus Glandirana; species Glandirana rugosa. The sequence goes on from BLSH010472300.1 coordinate 324,621, forward strand.
ACGGACTTACATAATGTATCATCTCTGCTCTTCTATAGGCTCTGTAATATTCTTTTAGATTTCTATGTTAGGTTTTTACTTTATTTATAATTCAATAAGAACTTTTCTTCTTTAAGCATTGTGTTTATTATTATAGCTTTTATTGTTCATAGTGTCACCCGCAATATTATCAGAGCTTTAACAGAATAGCCCATTATAGGACCAGGCAGGAGAGTACACATTTATAATTCAAGTAGGGGGAATCCAAAACCATCCCTGATTTACTTCATGAACACTTTAACCACTTCAGCCCCGGAAGGATTTACCCCCTCCCTGGCCAGAGCACTTTTTGCCATTCGGCACTGCGTCGCTTTAACTGACAATTGCGCGGTCGTGCGGCGCTGTACCCAAACAAAATGAACGTCCTTTTTTTTCCCCACAAATAGAGCTTTCTTTTGGTGGAATTTTATGAGCTCTGCGGTTTTTATCTTTTGCGCTATAAACAAGAAAGACCTACAATTTTGAAAAAAAAAAACCCCAATATTTTTTACTTTTTGCTATAATACAAATCCAAAAAAAATAAATATAAAAAACAAATGTATTCATCAGTTTAGGCCGATATGTATTCTTCCTCATATTTTTAGTAAAAAAAAAAAATCGCACTAAGTGTATATTGATTGGTTTGCGCAAAAGTTATAGCGTCTACAAACTATGAGAATTGATTTATGGCGTTTTTATTTTATTATTTTTTTTTACTAGTAATGGTGGCGATCTGCGACAGATCGGACACAATACTTGCTCCTGTGTCCGGCGGTTCATGCAGTAGAGCCATGTTGCCACTGTCAATCCACGGCGGGGGGTCGGCAACTGGTTAAAGTGTTACTAAACCCACAACATTAAAATCAGTGTGTATATGCAGTAAAGCATGCTTGTTATACTCACTGTGGAACCTAAGGGGTTAATCCTCTGCATTGCGTAAAAAGGCTGTTTGATCCTTTCTCCTCTGATCCTCCCCTTCTTCCACTGTCCCCAATCCATCTCCTTATAGTACAGAGATTTGGGGGCACTCTGCACATGCTCAATTTGGTGTGTATTGCTAGAGAGTTTTTTTTTCATGTGATCAGCACAGATCCAATCAGCACTGTCCAGACAGAGAGTCAGGGGTGTTGCAGCCTCATATGACAGACAGAGGAGAATGAAAACTCCTCCTACAGACTAGTTGAGAAAGGGGGGGGGGGGGGTTAGGTGGGACTTTAAATGAGGCAGTGCCTGGGTAGTGATCCTCCCCTGCTTCCACTGTCCCCTGATCATTTCCTAATAACACAGAGTCTATGGAGTCAGGCTGCACATGCTCAGTTTGGTGTGTATTGGAGGAGATTTTTTGTTTTTTTTTCTTGGGAGAGTGCATGGGATCGGCACAGGGCCAATCAGCACTGTCCAGACAGAGGGTCAGGGGTCTTGCAGCCTGATAGGACAGTCAGAGGAGAATGACAACGCCTCCTACAAGCTTTAACCAGGCACTGATAGATGCCCTGGGCACTGTGGCATCATGTAATATG
>BLSH010472300.1:326168-338197 GCA_018402905.1 Glandirana rugosa
TACATTCCAAGGTTAGACCTTACTATTTGTACAGTGACGAGATTCGTTCCAATCCTGACATACTATGTAATTTATGTCAAGACATTCGTTGTGGAATAAAAGACCGTCACTAAGAGGGTTCTGATCTGAGACCTAGACGGGGACGTACTCGGAGTAGAAACAGGTGCTCACAGACCCGGTAGGCCCTGAGAGGGAGGTCTAACCGACTCAGTCTCGTCGCCACGGTAACCGAGGGCGAAGACAAGTTAGTGTCAGTCAATCGGTTAGTCCTCTCTCAGCTGTGCTGGCTGTTGGTTAATAATTATAGTTCATTTTTATTTTTATTTCTTACTTATTTTTTTGGTGGGGCGTAGCCCCCCAGCCCTTATGGACGAGCCTCCACTGTCCCTCTCTCTCCTGATTGGCTAACTGACTGTGATTGAACAGAAGCGGGAGCCAATGGCACCGCTGCTCTGACTCAGCCAATCTGGAGGGAGAGTCCCGGATGGCCCAGACACTCGTGGACAAAGATGAGGCTCATGCAGGGGCAGATCCAGAGTCTAGTCTTGGGAGAATCACTGCCAGAAAATAAGGTGTTGCTTACAGAACTGTATTTAATGTATCATACAGTCCTAACCTTGCTTAGAGCAGTGACATGTTTATCATTCCAGATTGGAACCTTACATGACAAACAGACGGAATACATTTAACCACATATAATTTATTATTACAAAGATCACAAGCAGTTTGTATACTTATTGCTTGTGTAATTGAGCCCATTGTTAGCTAGATAGATGCATTTGTTTTACAGCATAGGCAGACATAGATTATAGTATAGCAACTGATCTTCTAATATAAGCAATATGATGATCAGCCAGGATCGTCATAGGAGACTTTTGGGTAATTTGGTCATACATTTTTTCAAACAGTTTTATTCTGATTTATTATTATTTAAACTTGTCCATCACCTGCAAGGAATGTCAATGCCTGGAAATGGAATCCTGTAAGACAGCGTCACTATTCTTACCTCCTATGCGGCTGGGAGGAAGTGGCCTATTAAAATGATGCCACTTCCTCACAGCGCGGAGGAGGTAGGGAAGAATAGTGAGACCTGTCAACCACAATGATGAAAGTGTTAAGGTCAGCCGCAATAGCGGCGGTGGTCTTAACACTTCCATCAACTTCATGGGAGATCTTTGTGATCTCCCCACGGACCTCCTGATGCGCTACAGTACAGCGCACCTCTCCATCCGGGACTCCTTCCCTCCGCCAAATACCATGGCAAAACTAAGAGGGAAGACTGCTACAGCACACGTCTCCATCCAGGACCCAGCCTACCCTCTTAGTTTTGCCACGGTGAGGTGGCTGAGGGAGGGAGCCTCAGAATCTGTAATATTTCCTCGGGGCAGGGGGGGGCAATTGCCCCATTGTCCCCCCTGGATCCGCCCTTGGGCTCAGGTAAGTATTAGGGGGGCCAAGGGGGGCTTCTGCATACAGAAGGCTTTTTAACTTAATGCATAGAATGTATTAAGATAAAAAAACCTTCTGACTTTACAACCCCTTTAAAGGTTGTTGTAAAGGCAGAAGGTTTTTGCTATCTTGATGCATTCTATGTTTGTTATTATTATAGGGAAAAAAACAAGACTTTACAATCACTTTAAAGTGGGTGTAAACCTGATTCATTAAATTTTAGCTGGGCACATATATATGCAGTGTTTTCTTATCTCACTCCAAAGCACTGAGTCCCGTGGCTTTCTCCTGCTCCGTCCTTCTGTTATCAGCATGATAACTTCTGACATGTTCTCCATTAACTGAGATAAAACCAGGCTGAAATTTGTGTCAGAGAGGTTGCTATAAATAAATTAGCAGACAGCTAAACTATTCATAGAACAGCTCTGCCTATGTGGAGGGGATGGGGGGAGGGTGCCTTTCCTTCAATCAGCTGTCTTAGCTGTGTGCCCAGACTTCAAACTCAGTGCTGAACAGGAAGAGAAAATCTCTAACACAGTGGTTCTCAACTCCGGTCCTCGGGACCCACTAACAGGCCAGATTTTAAGTATTGCCTTGGGGAGATGCAGACTAGAATACTGCAATCACTGAACAGCAAATGAGATCACCTGTGATGCATTTCAGTTATCCTGCATACCTGGCCTGTTAGTGGGTCCCGAGGACCGGAGTTGAGAACCACTGCTCTAACACAATGTGAAGGGTTTACGCCCACTTTAAATTATTTAGTGCCTTCAGCTTGTTAATTTCTGGGGCTGTGAGAAGTCAGAGCCCAACTCTGTGACTAGTCTTGCTAAGACAGTATTTTCTGGGAATAGCACCCTGGACTGCCCCGTGGCTTTGTCTGGAGTTTGATAGAAAATGAAAGGGACCATCTGTTTAGCTGTCTTTTGGCAGTCCTTTCCTTAACCACTTGCCGACCGCAGTCTGACGGCAACAGAGTGGCTCGTTATTGCAAACCGCCGTCATATGATGGCGGCTGCGATAACTAGTGCTGTGAGTGCGCGTGCGTCGCCGGAGGCACGCTCGCACACTCACTGTGTCCGGGGGGGGGGCCAGGGAGCGGGTAGGGCGGACTTGATGGTCGCTGGCTACCCGCGATGGCCCCCCTGCAGCAAGAGAATGGAGGTCTGTGTAAGTAAACACAGATCTCCGTTCTCATAGAGGGGGAAGGGCGGTGATCACAGGCTTCCTGCATATGAAAGCCGTGATCACTCCCCTTTCCCCAGCCAGGGCAGCCCACACACAGTTAGAACACGCCCAGGGAACACAGTTAACCCTTAGAGTGCCCCCTGCAGGTTAACCCCTTCACTGCCAATGGCATTTACACAGTAATCAGTGCATTTTTATAGCACTGATCGCTGTATAAATGCCAGTGGTCCCTAAAAAGTGTCAAAATGGTCCGACATGTCCACCGCAATATCGCAGTACCGCTAAAAATCGCAGATCACCGCCATTACTAGTAAAAAATAAAAAAAAATAAAAGCCTCAGAAATTAATTCTCATCGTCTGTAAACGCGGCAACTTTTGCGCAAACCAATCAATAAACGCCGATTGCGGGGTTTTTTTACCAAAAATATGAGGAAGAATATAAATCGGCTAAAACCAATGGAAAAAATATTTTTTTATATATTTTTTTTGGATTTGTATTTTAGCAAAAAGTAAGAAATTAGTTTTTTTTTGCAAAATTGTAGCTCTTATTTTGTTTATAGCGGCAATCAGAAATGATGCAGAGGTGATCAAATACCACCAAAAGAAAGCTCTATTTGTGGGGAAAAAAGGACGCAAATTTTGTTTGGGTACAACGTCGCACGACCACGCAATTGTCAGTTAAAGCGACGCAGTGCAGCGACAAAGTGCTCTGGTCCTAAAGTAGGATATCCTTCTGGGGCTGAATTGGTTAAAGTGTTACTAAACCCAGCAATAAAAAAACAATCCCCCTCCCCCCCGACAGTGCACACAGCTTCTAAATCTTCTTTTTTATAACAAAATATGGCTGCTATATACCTTTTTTTTCATCTGTATATTGCAGTCAGGTGATAAACTGCAAGGAACCAGGGCTTCCACAGGGTTCTGCCAATGACATGCTCAGTTCACAAATAAACAATCACTGCCTCTAGAAATGCACTGCAGTCTGTGTCCATGTGAAACAGGAAGATCGAACAGAGCATGTGCAACCTTTCCATACTGCCTGTGTTCTACCACTTGAGCCAATTTTTAAATCGGCCATTTCCGGCAGTTACTGCGCATGCGCCCGTATCCAACTGCGCATGCGCCCCGCCTCCTGAGATTCTTTTATGGAAGTGACTTTAGGGATATTAGAAGAAAGGAAAAAAATATAGACCGCGGACGTGGACACAGGTGAAAGTGGTTGGTCGGCCTCACGTCCGTGCTTCGCTCGGACGGCTTGCTTTGCTCGCTCGGCCTCCCGACATTATTATAACAAAGTCTCGATGTGGAAATTGGGGAATGACATTGGACACACCGGAAATGACGCAACTGGACTTTTTTGACAAATTGGCTAAAGTGACAGCACATCTGCATGTAGTATAGTATAGTAGAGTCTAATATAGTAGACAGGGCAAGAAGGAAGTATCTGGCCATACGAGATCAAACAGCCTTTTTTACACAATACAGAGGATTAACCCCTTAAGTTACACAGTGAGTATAGCAAGCATGCTATTCTGCATATACAGACACAATTTACTGTTGTGGGATTAGTGACACTTTAAATGAATTTTTATCATTTTTTTCACACAGACAGAGCTTTCTTTTGGTGGTATTTAATCATCAATGGGGTTTTTATTTTTTGCTAAAAAAAACAAAAAAGACTGAAAATTAACAAAACAAAAAACATTTTTCATAGTTTGCTATAAAATTTTGCAAACAGGTAACTTTTCTCCTTCACTGATGAAGCTGCACTGATGGGCACTGATAGGCGGTACTGATAGATGGCACTGATGAAGCAGTACTGGTGGGCACTGATGAGGCTGCACTGATAGGCACTGTTAGGTGGCACTGATGGGCAATGATAGGTGACACTGATGGGCATTGATTGGCACTATTGGGACTGCACTGATAATCTGGACACTGATAATCCTTTAACACAAGCTGGTTACCGTCTCTCTTCTCCCCTGGAGAATACCGATGGAATGCCGATAACTGGCTTGTGTTTGCCGCTGTGATTGGCCCTTTACCCGATCTGTGATCAGCTGAGTCCAAAGGCTCACGGGAGGGGAGCGTTTACTGGAGGACGTCAATAAATGCCCTCCCGGCAAAGTAAACCCACGCTGTAGCTGTCTTTCGCCTATAGCGCAGGCTGGAAGTGGTTAATCAGCAGCTTCTTTATTAGTTAATCTTTCCAGTTTAAGTTGGTGCCATGATGACCAATACCCCAGGATTTCTGTTTCAGGGTGGCTCCTGTCTCTTGAAACATCTAATGGAGCCACCCTTGCATGCAGGGAGTAGAGTTGTGTCTTCTACACTGTGTTTATCAATAGAAACACACAGCCCCATAGCCTAGGATGGTAAGGCACTCCCCTGCTCCTCCCCCCTAGAAGCTAACAGACTGAAAGGAGACTGTTAACTCTTTCCTTTGAAGATCAGCGGTCCAGGGATGCAGTGCTCAGAGAGCAGGAGCCAGCAACATTGAGCTTTATAAACTGCAAGTGCTTGGCTAAGACTTTTAACAAATAGCTCACTGAGGAATGTTTTAGTGCTCACTGTGTTATGGTAAGAAAACTGCAGGTTTAATAGTACTCTGCAGTGCTAAGGCTTTAAACCGGGTCTCCATGATTTTGCTTAATAGTGCGTTCTTTGCTGATCTTGTACTTTCAATTCAAACCCATTAGACACCTCAGCCCTATAGCTACACATACAGTAGCTGCTGACTTTTAGGCCTCATACACAGGGGCGTTTTATAATAAATAAGCAAAACGCCAGGTCCGACGGTTTTTAAAAAATCGGCGGTTTTTGCGGCGTTTTGCATCGGCGTTAGCGAGCGTTGGCGTCAATAGGCGTTTTTAAAAAAAAATCAGTCCTCTGCTATTTTTCAACCTAAAAACGCCGGCGTCAAAAAACGCTTGTTAACGCCGGTACGGCGTTAGCAAGCGTTAGTGAGCATTTTGCCGATTGGCGTCAAAAAACGCCAAAACGCTACAGCTACAGAACGCGATGGTCCCGCGTTCTAAAAACAGCTCACTAACGCCGACGCCCTCTACTGCTCACTAACGCCGGCGTTTTTAGAAGGCCATTGAATAACATGGAGAGCTGCAAAAAACGCCTACAAACGCCGGCGTGCAAAACGCCCGTGTGTATAAGGCCTTAATAATAGGACTCTTACCTGTCCTGGAGTCCAGCGATGTCAGCACCCGTCACCGATCTTCGGATAGGGGGTCGGGTGCAGCCACGTCCATTGCAGGTAAGGGAACCCGGACGTGTAGCATTACAGCTTCACGCCGGGCACCTTACTGCACATGCGCGAGACTCCGCTGCGCTCTGCTATTGGCCAGGCAGGCCAGTAGCAGAGGGAGCAGGGAGGAGGAGCAGACGTCAGCGGCCGCGGCGGCCGGCCAGAGCTCCCCGATGTGTAGAAAAGGTTCCCCCTCCCCCCTGAAAGGTGCCAAATGTGACACCTGAGGGGGGAAGGAATCCAACCAGTGGAAGTTCCACTTTTGGGTGGAACTCCGCTTTAAAGTGGACCTGTTCCTTGCCCATAGCTGGCAAAGTAAAATACCCTCTGTATAGGAGGCAGAGTAAGCAGGATATACTTACCTTTCCCGCACCCCCTCCCCCCACCTCTACTGCCACAGGAAAATTTAAAATAAGTACACCCCTCCATCCTGCCCTCAAGTGACAGCTCTTGGGTCTAGAGCCTGGCCTCATATGCTGTACCATGAGATACAGGGGAGAAAGCCAAGTGTTTATCTATATTGTGAAGAAACAGTGTAGCGCTAAGAAGATCCCATAAATTATTAAATCAATATACTGTGTGAACAGTACAAAAAGTATAGCACTGTGTAATAATGAAAAAGTGCAAATAAAGATCATGAATCTTCAATATAAAGTCATCCGTGAGTCAACAAATCTTCTTATGATGACACCAAGTGTACAGTAAGAAAGCCACCACCTGTTGTCACAGAGGCTCACCGAATAAACTGGACACAGATGGACATACGCCCGCTGGGTCACATAGTCAAGGGGTATAAATCCACGAAAAATCCTTCACCTTCCACCGAAAAGTGTGCTCCTCCACCGAGAAATGATAACCGGATAGAGTGGACATAGACTGGCATATACCAGCTGGGTGAAAACTTGCACAAGGTCTATCACACCAATATATCCTTCAGCTTTGGCCCGATCTGTCCTCAAAATGCTCAGCAGATATCACTTCACATTAAAACCCAAAGGGAAGAAAAGATGGCTCCACATAGCGTAAAAAGGCACTGAACTTATTTATTAATGTATAGTAGAAGAACTCACATCTCCAAGGAGTGGCAAGCGCTTGTAAGGTACAAAGATTAGGATGCAACTACACAGGAACAGCCTTTGTTTACGTTGGATTTGTGCAATAATTACTATTAAGTGTTTATCTATACCCACATCTATCCGCACTTCATACAATTTTAAACAATGTATTCCAAGTTTCTCCAAACTAAGGCCCGTGGGCCGAATGCAGCCCGATGCAAGATTTTATTCAGCCCTCTGATGTAAGATGGACTCTAATGTAAGGGGGCACTGATGTAAGGGGGGCCTTGCTGGGGAGCCTGATGTGATGTTAGGGGGGACTCTGATAGGGACCATGATGTAAGCAGGGACTCTGATAGGGATCCTGATGTTAGGGGGGACTCTAATAGGAATCATGATGTGACAGGGGACACTGATGGGGACCCTGATGTGAACGGGGTCTCTGATAAGGATCATGAAGTGAGCGGGTACTCTGATGGAAACCATGATGTGAGTAGGGACTCAGATAGGGCCTATGATGTGAGCGGGGACTTGGATGGGACCCTGATGTAAGCAGGGACTCTGATAGGGACCATGATGTTAGGGGGGACTCTAATAGGGACCATGATGTGACAGGGGACACTGATGGGGACCCTGATGTGAACGGGGACTCTGAAAAGGATCATGAAGTGAGCGGGTACTCTGATGGAAACCATGATGTGAGTAGGGACTCAGATGGGGGACCATGATGTGAGTGGGGACTCTGATGGGGACCATGATGTGAGCGGGGACTCTGATAGGCGCCCTGATGTGAGTGGGACTCTGATAGGGCCTATGATGTGAGCGGGGACTTGGATGGGACCGTGATGTGGGCAGGGACTCTGATAGGGACCATGATGTGAGCAGGGACTCTGATAGGGACTATGATGTGAGCGGGGACTTGGATGGGACCCTGATGTGAGCAGGGACTCTGATAGGGACCATGATGTGAGCAGGGACTCTGATAGGGACCATGATGTGAGTGGCAAGTCTGATGGACACCCTGATGTTAGGGTGGACTCTGATAGGGACCATGACTGGGACTCAGATGAGGACCCTGATATGAGCGGTGACTCTGATATTAATCATGATGTAAGCAGGGACTCTGATAGGGACCATGATGCGAGTGGCAAGTTTGATGGGCACTATGATGTGAGCTGAGACTATAGTATATTTGGAATTTCTTTGCTTGGTTTTATTGTAATTCTTTCTCTGCTGATTAAATCAGATCATGCTGATTACAAATAAAAAACAAAAAACTGTAAAACGTTCATTTTTTACATTTTAATCATTCATTTTTAAAACAGATTTTTTTTCAACCCCAGTAATGTTTGTAAAATATACAATGTGGTCCTCAAGTTGAAAAGTTTGGAAACCCTGATCTACTGTATGTTAATAAATCATTTCTTTTTTTTGAGGTCCAACCCGGTACTAGCGAGGTGTTCCTAATAAAGTGGCCTTGTGTATTTTTTCACATTGCAATTTGATTGTTTTCTCTTATTTGTATATGATTTGTTATTTTTAGGGCTGCAATGGTGATATATTTGCAAACCTGTTAGTTTCCTATCTACAGAAAAATTAGAGCTTCTCTAGCATAGCAAGGAAAAATGTGAACGCCGTATAAAGGATTCCTTTGAGTAATAAGTGCGGTGGAGTTGGTAGCTCTTCCATATGAGGGTTAATCAGCATGTCTGTGATCCGTGTCCTATACAATCTATGGACCGTGGTCCTCTAAAATCCCAGATAAAGGATGAAAGTGACACTGTTGGTTTTTAATTCTGCACCAGACGATCGTTCCAAAGCTCACATGCCACCAGCTGACCGGGCTGCGATGCCCTTACGCCCGCAATGTAAACCAAGGCTGTCTGTATGTCTGAAGTGGAGGCCTCAGAGGATTGGCTGTCTTCACACTGAGTGGTCTTAGGCCTCCCGATCTGGCAGGGCACCCGGCTCCCAATGCCCCTTTTTCCACATCTAGGCGGAGTGTGGTTTGCCAGGCAGTGCTGGGCATGAATACTGCTTTTTCAAGTCATTCCATAGTCTAATTCAGAGAATGCCAACCCACGGGTTATGATCTGTGATAATAAAACAAGAGTTGTGTAATGATTTTATACCCCATTTCCCAGGACACAGTACAGAGCGGATTCTGTAAAATGCCCAGGCCTTGTCTGTTCCAGGTAACCCTTTCTTTCATCTGGTAGGGAAGTCTGTCTGTATTGTATTCCTTAACCCCATCAGCCCCGGAAGATTTTACCCCCTACCTAACCAGGCCATTTTTTGCGATACGGCACTGCGTTACCTTAACTGACAATTGTGCGGTCGTGCGACGCTGTACCCAAATACAATTGATGTCCCTTTTTTCCCACAAAAAAAAAGAGCAACAATTTTGAAAAAAAAAACAAAACAATATTTTTTACTTTCTGCTATAAAATATTTCCAATAAAAAAATGTAAAAAATCTAATTTCTTCATCAGTTTAGGGCAATATATATTCTGCAACGTGTTTTTGGGGAAAAAAAATCTCAATACGCGTATATTGATTGGTTTGCGCAAAAGTTATAGTGTCTACAGACTATGGGATATATTTATGGAATTTTTACTCATTTATTTTTTTTACTAGTAATGGCAGCGATCAGCGACTTATAGCGGGACTGCGACATTGCGGCGGACAAATCTGAGACTAAGTGACACTTTTGGGGACCAGTGACACCAATACAGTGATGTACTGTACTAATGACACTGGCAGAGAATGGGGTTAACATCAGGGACGTGAGTGTGCTCCTAGGGAGTGCTTTTTAACTGTGTGTGGGATGGCTTAACTGGAGGAAAACAGAGATCCCTGTTTCTGCTTAGCAGAAACACAAGACCTCCATTTTCCTCAATGACAGAACAGCGATCTGTCTTGTTTACATAGGCAGAGCGCCGTTCTGCTTCTCCTGTCAACGATCAGCGGACCCGCTGAATGGCTCCCGCTGTGTCCAACCACAGCAGGAGTGGGTCCACGGGGCGTGCCCCAGAGTGGGAGTGGGTCCCTGTGGCACACCTAAGAACGGGATTGGGTCCCTGGGCACACCCCAGAGCGGGAGTGGGTCCCCGAGGCACACCTAAGAGCAGGAGTGGGTCCTCGGGGCACACCCCAGAGCGGGAGTGGGTCCCCGGGCACACCCCAGAGCGGGAGTGGGTCCCCGGGGCACACACCAGAGCGGGAGTGGGTCCCCGGGGCACACACCAGAGTGGGAGTGGGTCCCTGGGCACACCCCAGAGCGGGAGTGGGTCCCCAGGGCACGCCCCAGACCCGGAAGAATACAGGTACATTGTTTCGCGCAGCTGGGTCACCCTGCCGCAGTAAATGTGCAGTGGGCAGCCCGGAAGCGGCTAAAGAGTAACTCCACTGTTATTGAGGAAAAAACATTCCCATGTGGGTGATCTATGTACATAGTATTTTAACAAACTTTGTTACAGATTCCTACCTTTTATTATTCTGAAGAAATCCCTGTGTGTTTCTCTGTGTCCATGTGGAAAATGAATCTAATGGGAGTGGTTTCATAATTATCAATCAGCTGCTGCACCTGCAGGGCTCTAGTAGGGAAACTGGCACGGTCTGCATCCCTTTAGACGTGATTTCCTTTTGGGAGTATCTCACCAAAATTACATTTTTGTTGCAGGGGATGCCTGAAATCTGACTTGTATCTTAGTGCACACTTCTGGGAAAATTAGTGAGCCAATCACACAAGCAGGAAATGATGTTTCTGGGGGCCGTTCTTTATACATTCTGTGTACAGAATGCCTCCAGGCTGCCATATTGCATTTTACAGGAAATGACAGCGGCTGCAGATTGGAAAGGAAAGGTAATTTTTAATAACATTCAATTACAATATGACTCGTGTCGCAGTGTAAATGCTATATTATTTTTTTTGTTTCTAGTTTTTTCCCCACAAAAGTGGAGTTACCCTTTAACCACTTCAGCTCCAGAAGATTTACCCCACCTTCCTGACCAGGCCATTTTTTGTGTTACAGCACTGCGTTACTTTAACTGACAATTGCGGGGTCATGCAACGCTGTACACAAAATAAAAAGAAAACTTGCAGGGTCTGCATCCCTTTAGATGTGATTTCCTATTGGGAGTATCTCACTCAACATTTTTGTTGCAGAGGATGCCAGATATCTGACTTGTATGTTAGTGCAGACTTCTGGTAAAATCAGTGAGCCAATCACACAAGCAGGAAATTATGTTTCTGGGGGACGTTCTGTACCCAGAACACCTCCAGGTTGCCATGTTGCATTTGCAGAAAATTACAGCACTGCAGATTAAAAAGGAAAGGTAATTTTTAAGAACATTTGATTACAATATCTCTTGTGTCACAATTGTATATGCTATATTATTTTTATTACTTTTTTTATTTCCTATTTTTTTCCCCTTTAATGTCCCTTTATTTCCTAATTGGTGTCTTCTTCCTTGGGTGGGTGCATATTACCTGCACAGCTTCATTCGTTCCCTGATGGTGAGCGTGTGTGGTATGTATGCGTGCTTTACCTGTCTTTCTTTAACCATGATTGCTTACTATATATATATTTATATGCCACTACTCTATGCAATTAAAGTGGTAGTAAACCGCAGGTGGTTGAAAAAAAAAAATTCCCTGCAAGGCAATGTCATAATGTGCTAGTATGCAGAAACTAGAAACTTACCTTAGAACAAAGCCCTCCAGCACCGCTATGTCACCACGGAGAGGGCTTCCATCTTCCCTGGTCTTTCCGGGTTTGTGGCCTCCGGCTACATGAGTGGCCAGGGGCGTGATGACCTCACTCTTGTGCATGCGCGCGGGAGCCACAATTTACGGCGCGGGCGCTGAAGGTCCAACACTGTTAGCCGGATCTTCAGAGGGCATGCGCCGGTGATGTCATCAGCTGCATGCACACGTTTAGGCGATAGTCACAGTACCTACAGGTAAGACTTATTATAGACTCACCTATAGGTACAAGTGGTATAAGAGAGTTTACTACTACTTTAAAGTGGTTGTCAACTCATGACAACCACTTTAAACTGGGGGGGGGGGGGGG
>BLSH010472300.1:338259-349254 GCA_018402905.1 Glandirana rugosa
ATTTGTCATTGTTATGGGACAATCCGATGCGTACCGGGTATATTAGTGTTTCGTTAGGAGATATTCCCTGTATCTGCATGTGCCAACGTCATCGGCACATGCGCACTGAAGAATCGGCACCCGGGGTGTCGACGTGCCGTAAATGACGGCTCCCGTGCGCATGCGCGGGAATGGCGTCAGTGCGGCTCCGCCAATCACAGCGCTGGAGCCCGTGCTATGATTGGACGGAGCCGCAGACCCGGAAGAAGCATGTCACCGGTCACAGCGGTGTGCCGAGACCGCTGCAACAGCTTCGTTGCGAGGGAAGTGTTTCATAATGAGCTAGTATGCGCTGCATACTAGCTCATTATGCCTTTGCTTTGCAGGTTTTTTTTTTTTTGGGTGGGGGACGACTTTACAACCACTTTAAGTCGGCGCCTCTCTGCTTTGTGATTATATGGGCCATGCGTAGCCTAACAGGGTATTGTTACTGTTTAGTGCCTTTTGGTATTCTGTTTTGTAACGTATGTTCATAATGCAAAATTATAAATAAAAACCTATAAAAAAAACTGGGGATTTCAATGCTGATTCCAATTGTACAAACACAAGAAAATCTTAAAACAACCTCACTGGTTCTGGTGCCGCAGCCCTCAAACACACACTGGACCCCCTCAGTGGGAAACAACATATAGGAATGGGCAGCGAACAGGGAAAGAGTCCAAAGTGCAGAGCTCCCAACTGTCCCTGATTTGGAACAAAGTCCCTCTGTCCCTCCTTCCTCCTCATTTGTCCCTCATTGTGGTCTGATCTTTAACCACTTCAGCCCCGGAAGGAATACCCACTGTAGGACCAGAGCACTTTTTGCGACTTGGCACTGCGTCATTTTAACTGACAATTGCACAGTCGTGCGACGTTGTACCCAACAAAATTGCCGTCCTTTTTTTCCCACAAATAGAACTTTCTTTTGGTGGTATTTGATCCCCTCTGCGTCATTTCTGATCGCCGCTATAAACAAAGAAAGGGCAACAATTTTTGCAAAAAAAAAAAAACAATATTTCTTATGTTTTGCTATAATACAAATCCAAATATATATATATATATATATATATATATATAAAAAAACTATTTTTTTCATCAGTTTTGGCCGATTTATATTCTTCCTCATATTTTTGGTAAAAAAAAATCGCAATCGGCGTATATTGAATGGTCTGCACAAAAGTTGCCGCGTTTACGGATGGTGAGAATTGATTTATGGGGTTTTTATTTTTTTTACTAGTAATGGCAGCGACCTGCGATTTTTAGCGGTACTGCGAAATTGCAGCGGACATGTCGGACCATTTTGAAACTTTTTTGGGACCATTAGCATTTATGCAGCGATCAGTACTATGAAAATGCACTGATTACTGTATAAATGTCAATGGCAGGGAATGGGTTAACCGGCAGGGGGCGCTCTAAGGGGTTAAGTGTGTTCCCTGTGTGTGTTCTAACTGTATGGGGGCTGGGCTGGCTGGGGGAGGGGAGTGATCGTGGCTCCCATATACAGGGAGCTTTTGATCATATTCCTTCCCCCCCTGTGAGAAAGGAGATCCCTGTGTTTACATACACGGACCCCCGTTCTGTCACCACGGGGGGAGCAATCGCGGGTAGCCGACGGAGAACGAGTCCGCAGTACTCGTTCCCCAGCTCCCCCGGAACACCGTGAGCGTGCGAGCAGCACCCCCGGCGGCGTGTGCGATCTGCGATCTTGCGGCTGCCGTTTCCCAATATAAAACCACTTTGCCGCTGTCAATCCATGGCGGGCGCTCGGCAAGTGGATATAGTTGTATATAAAATGCATTACTAATCTTTCAAAAGGTGTTTCCCAGTGCTAACTTTTCATCCAATGACTAAATTGCAACATTTGTGAATTCCTAAAGCCAACATAAAGGGATAGTAGTGGTAGAAAAGCATGTCAAGTACAATTCTCCTTTAGGCTGGGTTCACATCTATGCAAATTGGATGTGGGTTTCTTCGCATGCAATTCGCATAGCAGGAGATTGTGACCGGCTCTCTATGGAGTCGGTTCACACATCTCTGCAGCGGGTCCGGTGTGGTTTGCACGAAGACGCTGTGCATCTTTTGGTCCATTTCTGCTCCAAATTCAGCCCAAAATTCGGGCTGAAATCGGACCTGAAACTGTGAACCAGCATGCACCGGACCCCTGCTGGGAGCCGCTGTGGGTTCCAGTGTGAACCCAGCCTTAAAGTAGGTTTGGCTGGGGGGGTTGTCCTATGCCTACATACTTTTGCTAATAGGCGTCTCTCGTTCCCATCTCAGAAAGTTGGGAGGTAAGAAAGTGTCTTAACTGTCTGCTTGTCAGTGCCACCAATCAATGACCTTCAGTGGTGTCCATCAGTGCCGCCTATCACTGCCTATAAGTGCCGCCTATCAGTGCCCACCAGTGCCACCTATCAGTACCTCCTTATCAGTGCCCATAAGTGCCACCTCATCAGTGCCCATCAGTGCAGCCTATCAGTGCCCATCAGTGCCACCTCATCAGTGCCCATAAGTGCCACCTCATTAGTGCCCATCTGTGCAGCCTATCAGCGCCCATCAGTGCCACCTCATCAGTGCCCATCAGTGCCACCTCATCAGTGCCCATAAGTGCCACCTCATCAGTGCCCATCTGTGCAGCCTATCAGTGCCCATAAGTGCCACCTCATCAGTGCCCAACTGTGCAGCCTATCAGTGCCCATCAGTGCTGCCTCATCAGTGCCCATAAGTGCCACCTCATCAATGCCCATCTGTGCAGCCTCATCAGCGCACATCAGTGAAGGAGAAAATGATTTACTTACATTTTCTGACTAAGAAAAACATTTTTTTTTCAAAAATGTCAGTCTTTTTAATTTTTTTTAGTAAAAAAAAAAACCTCAGTGGTAATTAAATACCACCAAAAGAATGATCTGTTTGTATGAAAAAAATTAATGTATTTGGGTACAGTGTTGAATGACCTCGCAATTGCCATTCAAAGTGTGCCAAGCTGCGGCAAGCAAAGCCAACAGAATATTGGCATGCATCAAAAAGGGGATAAACTCCAGGGATAAATCAATAATTCTCCCCCTATACAAGTCTCTGGTGAGGCCACACCTGGAGTATGCCGTCCAGTTCTGAGGACCGGTCCTCAGGAAGGATGTCCTGGTATTGGAAAGGGTTCAGAGAACGGCAACAAAGCTAATTAAGGGATTGGAGGACCTTCATTATGAGGAAAGATTACGAGCACTGAACTTGTTCTCTCTGGAGAAGAGACGCTTGAGAGGGGATTTCGATGTACAAATACTGTACTGGTGACCCCACTATAGGGACAAAACTATTCAGCGCAAGGGAGTACATAAAGACACACGGCCATTCATTAAAAATGGAGGAAAGGCGGTTTAACCTTAAGCTGCGTAGAGGGTTCTTTATGGTAAGAGCAGTAAGGATGTGCAATTCTCTTCCACAAGCAGTGGTTTTTGCTAGTATAGATAATTTCAAAAAACTATTAGATGGGCACCTAAGACACCACAACATTGAGGGATATACAATGTAATACTGACATAAAAGCACACACATAGGTTGGACTTGATGGACTTGTGTCTTTTTCCAGCCTCACTAACTATGTGTGAGAGCGCTGAAAGCTGAAAATTGGCCTGGGCAGGAAGGGGGTATAAGTGCCCTGTATTGAGGTGGTTAAATTGTTACTAAACCCAGGACCCTGCATTCACTATATCTGCTCTCCCACAGTACACAAAACATGGAAATGCAATAATTTAGTGAATATAAACTGCTAAATACTTTTTCTCATCAGCAGTATATAGCAATCTTGTGATTTCTATTAGTGTCTGGTTAAAGCTTGCAGGAGGAGTTTTCATTCTCCTCTGATTATCATATGGGCTGCATGACCCCTGGCCCTCTGTCTGGAGAGTGCTGATTGGCCCTGTGCTGATCACATACACCCCCCCCCAAAAAAAAAACTCTCTAGCAATGCACTCCAAACTGAGCATTACAGAGTGCCCACAAGGCTCTGTTCTATCAGAATGTGGAAGAAGGGAGGATCAGAGAAGACAGGACCAAACAGCCTTTTTACATAATGCAGAGAATGAACCCCTTAGGTGAGTATAACAAGCATGCTTTACTGCACATACAGACTGATTTTAGGCTACTTTCACACTGAGCGGCAGCCGCGGTCGCGGTAAAACCCCGCTAGATTTAGCTGAGTTTTACCAGCGATAGGGCTCCGCTATGCGGGCGGGAGCGTCGTGCTTTTAACCCCCCACAAGGGGTTAAAAGTGCCGGCGCTCAGCGCTACCGAGGAGGTGTGCAGCTGCTTCGGAAGCGCTTGTCGTTCATTTCAATGGGCAGGGGTCGGTGGAGAAGCGGTATATTACCGCCCCCCTCACCGCCCCAAAGATGCTGCTTGCAGGACTTTTTGTAACGTCCCACAAGCGCACCGCCCCAGTGTGAGAGCACTCAGGGCTTTCACATTGGGGTGCATTGGGGGGGATTTTTGAGGCGCTTTACAGACGCTATTTTTAGCTAAATAGCGTCTGTAAAACGCTTCAGTGTGAAAGGAGCCTAACTGTCGTGGGTTCAGCAACACTTTAATTGCTCATAAGAGGTAGTGGTAGACGGGTGCTGGACACGGATTTTCACAGGTTATCAGTCATTCCTTAAGCCCAATTGGCCTGTATTTGGCAGCTCACTAGAAAGACTGGATCCTCCAGGAAAGGACGTTCCCCCAAACTGAGAAATCTAAATGTAAGAGGACAAAGATAGCACCAAATGAAAAATCCTTAGGAGTCCAAATTCTTTACTGTCCATCGGGTTACAAGTAGGGTAAAGGCCAGCCAACAGGTTTTGGGGGCCACACATTCCCCCTTCCTCTCGCCTGGATGAAGTGGAATGGTATGGCCCACACAACAAGTAGCAGAAGCTCCACTAGTTTTTGTAGGGTCACTAACCCTAATGAATCGCAAATCTTGGAATCCATTGAAAAAAGCAACCAATAAAGAATTGTCTGTAGGTGACGGTCTTCTTTAAGTGGTTGCAAACCCAGATAGTTCTCCCGAGTCTACAAAAGGGCGCCCTACCAGCCTACAAGAGGAGTACGCCAAAGCTTTTTGGGTCATACTTCTCTGGTGGGTGAAAGGAGCACACATACTGTCCTTTGGTTCTGCTGTAACCCCGAGTCAGCTGATCAGCAGCCATGCAATCACTCAGTTCTTGATCTTTAAGAGACATGCATATTTCATTCCGCATGAACCAAGTAGGAGTAAATGAAAAATAAGTTCGTTATATATTCCCATGCACACAGAGGCTTCTTTTTCTGCTGTCTTAAGGAAGTACTAATGTTATAGTTGGATGCATACAGTGTTTGCATTAAGGTATTGGTATTTCCAGAATTTATACTACTACAGAAAAATATCACCCCTTACCTACAGTGCTCTACCTTCTACACATACAGTGATTTCACTATACAACCAAAAGTATTGGGACACCTGCCTTTACACGCACCCCAGTCTTAGTCTGTAGGGTTCAATATTGAGTTGGCCCACCCTTTGCAGCTATAACAGCTTCAACTCTTCTGGGAAGGCTGTCCACAAGGTTTAGGAGTGTCTATGGCAGGGATATGCAATTAGCGGACCTCCAGCTGTTGCAAAACTACAAGTCCCATCATGCTTCTGCCTCTGGGTGTCATGCTCGTGGCTGTCAGAGTCTTGCTATGCATCATGGAACTTGTAGTTCTGCAACAGCTGGAGGTCCGCTAATTGCATATCCCTGCTCTATGGGAATGTTTCACCATTCTTCCTGACTTTATGAGGTCAGGCACTGATGTTAGACAAGAAGGCCTGGCTCGCAGTCTCCTTTCTAATTCTTGACAAGTAAAAGGCGCAAGCACCTAAATACTGCTGTAACCCCACAAGTAAACGGTCAAGGGAAAAAAATCGTAATACTTGAATTCTAACTAAAAGTCCACAGAGAGTCCAAACACAGAGTGCTGCCACCACATGGGAACAGAAGCCAGGTTCCAGCAAGGCTGAAAGATAAACAAAGGCGCCTCTAAGTGTAGGATTAAAAGCAGTTTTAATTAAAACAATTGGATGTTTTCATTAAAATGGCTTTTAATCCTACACTTAGAGGCGCCTCTCCATTTGTTTATCATTCCGTTCTAATTCATGCCAAAGGTGTTCTGTTGGGTTGAGTTCAGGACTCTGTGCAGGCCAGTCAAGGTCCTCCACCCCAAACTTGCTCATCCATGTCTTTATGGACCTTGCTTTGGTGTGCAGTCATGTTGGAACAGGAAGGGGCCATCCCCAAACTGTTTCCACAAAGTTGGGAACATGAAATTGTCCAAAATGTCTTGGTATGCTGACGTCTTAAGATTTCCCTTCACTGGAATTGAGGGGCCAACCCAACCCCTGAAAAACAACCCCACACCATAACCCCCCCCTCCACCAAATGATTTGAGCCAGTGCACAAAGCAAGGTCCATAAAGACATGGATGAGCATGGGCGTCTGCAGAATTTTTTTTTTTTTGGGGGTCACCCATGCTCCGCCCCTTTTCAACAATGTCATGAAGGGGAGGGGCTTAGTCATTATCATATACCATATAGTTCCCCCTTTAGAGCAGGGCAGGCCCCCCATAGAATAGATCCCCCTTTACTTAGTCTTCTTAGGCCCCTTTCACACTAGCGGGCCCGTTTTGACGGGCTCCGCTGCTCAACGGGGATCCATCCATTTATCCCCACTGAGCCGGCGGACGACAGGACAGTCTCTGCACTTGGTGCAGAGACTGACCTGTCACAGCTTCATTCTCCTCTATGAAGGATCGGATGAGCACAGACCGTCTGTCCGTGTTCATCCGATGGAAAATAGGGTTTCCATCCCTCTGCTTTTGGTGGATCGGAGCAGATCGGATGTCATCGCTGACATCCGTCGCTCCATAGAGGACAATGGAGCGTCCGTTCGGGTCCTCCTGAAAAACTGACAGGCGGACCTGAACCATCCGCTCGTGTGAAAGGGGCCTTACGCTTACTTTTTTTTCACCTTTATATGGAATAGATTCCCCCGGTTTTCCTGCAGCGCCACACTCCAGGCTCTCCCCCTGCCAAGAATACATTATATCCACTTACCAACCGGAAGGTTTTCCAGCTTTAGGACCAGAGCACTTTTTGCGATTCGGCGCTGCGTCGCTTTAACTGACAATTGCGCGGTCGTGCGACGTTGTACCCAAACAAAATTTGCGTCCTTTTCCCCCCACAAATAGAGCTTTCTTTTGGTGGTATTTGATCGCCACTGCGTCATTTCTGATAACCGCTATAAACAAAAGAAGAGCGACCATTTTGCAAAAAAACCCAAATTTCTTACTTTTTGCTAAAATTCAAATCCAAAAAAAAAATATAAAAAAACATTTTTTTTCACCGTTTTTGGCCGATTTATATAATTCCTCATATTTGTGATAAAAAAAATCGCAATCAGCGTTTATTGATTGGTTTGCGCAAAAGTGGCTGCGTTTACGGATGATGAGAATTCATTGCTGGGGTTTTTATTTTTTTTTATTTTTTACTAGTAATGGCGATCTGCAATTTTTAGCGGCACTGCGATATTGCAGCGGACATGTCGGACATTTTTGACACTTTTTTGGGACCAATGACATTTATTCAGCGATCAGAAATTTAAATGTCCACTGATTACTGTATAAATGTCATTGGCAGTGAAGGGGTTAACCTGCAGGGGGAGAGCTAGGGGTTAATCGTGTTCCCTGGGTGTGTTCTTACTGTGGGGGGGTTGGGCTAACATGGGCATGAGAGATCTAACTGATCCCAGTGACAGTGATCAGTA
The DNA here is from genome assembly GCA_018402905.1 of Glandirana rugosa. Taxonomy (NCBI): domain Eukaryota; kingdom Metazoa; phylum Chordata; class Amphibia; order Anura; family Ranidae; genus Glandirana; species Glandirana rugosa. The sequence goes on from BLSH010472300.1 coordinate 346,096, forward strand.
GATCTTCCATGCCCCTACTAACAGAGCGGGGAACCGCCGTGTTTACATCGGCGGTTCCCCGTTCTTTCCCTGTAGCCGCACTCCCCAGGAGTGCGGCGGGTGCGCGCGCGCCCCCCCTGGTGGCTGATTGCAGATCGCCGCTTACTTACGGCGATTCGCGCTCAGCATCCAGACTGCCGTCGTGAAAACATGGCGCGTGGTCGGGAAGTGGATATAGATGATTTTCCACTCCACGAGTCCTTCTTGCTTCCTCCTCCTCCTCGGCTCAGGCTGCCTGCCTGTTCTTCGATTCTCTCTCCCGCACTGCGCGGCTGCTGCATGGCACTGTCCCTCCCCCAGATAGTCCCACAGATCACTCTGTAAGCGGGCAGGACTCCACCACCACTCCACTTGAGTGGGCAGCACCGACCAGATCTACATCTCTCTCTACACAGCACACAGGAGGGACTGCAGCCGAGCGGCCAAGCCGAGGCCCGAGCTTTGCATCGGGGGTGAGGAAGGGATGGTCTCATTGAGTCAGAGAGCAACAGACTCAGAAAAAAAGTCAGCGGCAGACCCTGTAAGGACCGCTCATGGACACCTTGCCGATCCCTGATGTCCCCTTGCGGACGTCCATGTGGATGAGCTTGGGTTTGGGATGGAGGCTTGACTGGCCTGCACAGAGTCCTGAACTCACTGTTTGCTGTATCTGCTTTTAAATTGTGAGCTGGGGTTCAGGTTCAATTTGTTGCTCATGTCTATTTAAATTAGCTAGTCTAATTAGGGCTCATTTACACTTGCTTCAGATAGGCTTTGTTAGAGCTCTCTTAACGCCAGTCAAAGTCAGTTATCTCACAGTACGGTTATCTTAAAGTCCTGTTCACACCTTGCGATGGCTTTGCTTCAGCTTTGGGTCAAAAATTATACCCCATGTAGCTTTAGCCAGGCTTCAAAACCTCTTCAAAGCCTCCAAAGAAGTCTATGACAAAGCTTGTTTGAAGCTCGCTTGAAGCACCTGTGGCTTTTCAGAGGCTGTAATTCAGCTTTAGCTTAGCTTTGTTTTGGAGAAATTGCAGGTGTGAGAAATCAACAAACACACAGGGCATCTGCCAAGCTTCAACAAAGCATCAAAAGAGCCTCATCGAAGCACCACCGAAGCCTCATTGAAGCACCACCGAAGCCTAAAAAACACATCATAAAAGCTTGTTAAAGCAGTAGGGGTTTTAATGTGCGTTGCAGCCAAAGCAAGTGTAAACAAGACCTTAGTGGTGCTTCAAAGCGTCTTCAAAGCCTCCATAGTAGTTTATGACAAAGCTAGTTTGAAGCTCGCTTGAAGCACCTGCGGCTTTGAGAGACTTTATTTCAGCTTAAGCTTCACTATGTTTTGGAGAAATTGCAGGTGTGAGATATCAACAAACACACAGGGCATCACTGAAGCACCACTGAAGCTTCATCGAAGCACCACCGAAGCCTCAAAAACACATCATAGAAGCTTGTTGAAGCAGTAGGAGCTTTATTGTGTGCTGAAGCCGAAGCAAGTGTAAATGAGCCCTAATGCTTCCTTCCCCCAGACTGACAATGTTGCTGTCCATAGGTGTCAGCTTTACTACTTAATCCAGAATGCAGACACCCTAAGGCTTGATTCACCACAATGCATTTTGCTTTTCAGCGTTTTTTCACTGCTTTTTGCTGTGCTTACCACAAGTTTTTTTTACCGCGATTTGTGTTTTTTTATATAATTTTTTTCTTTTGGAAAATGTTGTTGCTAGGCAGATTTAAAACGCAATTGCAGCAAAATTGCTGTAAAAACACAGCACATGTGTTTTTCTTGCATGCCCATTGAAGTCTATTGCATGCAAAATGCTGCTTTCTGCATGAAAAAAGTCCCCGACCCTTTCCAAAAACGCAGAGGCATAAAAAAGCATTGATGTGAACATGTTCCATAGGAACCCATGTTAAAAAAATTCCCTGCATTTCTGCAAACTACAAAATGCATCAAAAAAGGCACTAATGTGAATGGAGCCTAAGACAGAAAGTGTGTTACTGGAAGGATCATCAGGTGAAATAAATGGGGAAAAATCCTGAAAAAAGAAAACAAATGCTGCCACTACATTTAAGGACTGGTAAGCTGCAATAGTTGACATTTTAGTTTTTGGAATTCATGCGGCTTTAACCACTTAAGGGCCGAGCCTTTTTCTGAGATTCCTTGTTCATTTTTTTTTGCTATAAAATTACTTAGAACCCCCAAACATATATTTTTTTTCTAACACCCTAGAGAATAAAATGGCGGTTGTTGCAAAACTTTGTCACACTGTAATTGCACAGCGGTCTTAAAAGCGCAATATTTTTTGGAAAGAGTTCACTTTTTTGTATTAAAAAATAAGACAACAGTTAAGTTAGCCAATTTTTTGCTGTATTGTGAAAGATAATGTTACGCCGAGTAAATTGATACCCAACATGTCATGCTTCAAAATTGCGCCCGCTCGTGGAATGGCGACAAACTTTGGCACTTAAAAATCTCCATCAGCGAAGTTTAAAAATACATTTCCACAGGTTGCCTGTTTTGGGTTTAAGAGGAGGTCTAGTGCTAAAAGTATTTCTCTGGCACTAACGATCGCGGCCATACCTCACATGTGCGCTTTGAATACCGTTTTCATATGCGGGGGGACTTATGTATGCGTTCATTTCTACGTGCGAGCTCGGCGGGACGGGGCGCTATAAATTTTTTTTTCTTATTTATTTTACTTGTTATTTTTTATTTTTACACTATCCTTTTTTTAAAAAACACTTTTATCCCTATTAACCACTTGACAACTGGGCACTTAAACCCCCTTAACAACCAGACCAATTTTCAGCTTTCAGCGCTCTCACACTTTGAATGACAATTACTCAGTCATGCAACATTGTACCAATATGAAATTTGCGTCCTTTTTTTCAAACAAATAGAGCTTTCTTTTGGTGGTATTTAATCACCGCTGGTTTTTTTATTTTTTGCGCTATAATTAAAAAAAGACCGAAAAATTTGTAAAAAAATGAATTTTTCTTCGTTTCTGTTATAAAATTTAGCAAATTAGTAATTTTTATTCATAAATTTTGGCCTAAATTTATACTGCTACCTATCTTTGATAAAAAAAAAAAAAAATTGTGTATATTATTTGGTCCTTGTGTAAGTTATAGAGT
>BLSH010472300.1:391368-414322 GCA_018402905.1 Glandirana rugosa
TTTATGGTGGTTTTCTTTCGAGATAAACACACTTTTTTAATATATGTAAAGTCAACCCATGTAGTAACGTACTGGTACGTTAATGGTCAATTTCATCGCGTCACGATATATCGTTTTTTACGATACCAGTACTTCCTCAAAAGTGCCGCCGTCAGCCCTACGACTCGTGCTTAGCGGCATTTTTCCGCCGCTAGACGCTTGTCGGTGATCCCCCGCACGCGCCGACGGCGTGAGAACTCCTCACACGGACGCCGAGCCCGCCTGGGCTACAGGCGACTGCTCGGCGCTACTCGCCGGTGTCCCTTTCTTGCCCCTTGGCGGCTACATTTGTGCCGCCAAGGGGCGAGACAATCATCCCCGTACCCACTAGATGACTAGAGATTACGGGTACAATCGGGTTGGGGGGGTAACTGTGTTCCCTGGGTGTGTTCTTACTGTGGGGGGGTTGGGCTAACATGGGCATTAGAGATCAGTAGATCACCCATGCCCCTACTAACAGAGCGGGGAACCGCCGTGTTTACATCGGCGGTTCCCCGTTCTTTCCCTGTGGCCGCTCATCGCGGCTCGTCAGCGGACATCGGGTCCGCCCGAGCCGCAGGCACACTCCTCAAGAGTGCGGCAGCCGCGCACGCCCCCTAGTGGCTGTTCGCAGATCGCCGCCTTTTTACGGCGATTCGTGCTCAGCATCCCGACTGCCGCCGTGAAAACTCCTTCATGACCATAGCATTTTTTGCTATATAGCACTGCGCTACTTTAACTGGTAATTGCATGGTCATGCAATGATGTACCCAACTGAAATGTATATAATTTTTTCACACAAATAGAGCTTTCTTTTGGTGGTATTTTATCACCAATGGTTTTTTTTTTGCTTTTTGCGACAAATGAAAAAAGACCCACAATTTTGAAAAAAAGCCAAAAACAATATTTTTTACTTTCTGCTACATAACATCCAATAAAAAAGAATACAATTTCTTCATAAATTTTGGCCAAAATGTATTTTGCTACATGTCTTTGGTAAAAAAATATCACAATAGTACAGTATATTAATTGGTTTGCATGAAAGCTATAGCAGTCTGCCTTTTCCTCTCCTTTTATAGTGCCTCCTATGTGTACTCCTGGACGTAACAGCCTGGGTGGCTAACCCCTAATTTTTTACCTGATCTGTGCCCCCCCCTTCTCTGTGTGGAGAGAAAGGGGAGCTTCTCATTGATTGGCCTGCATATCCGTCCGACAGGCTTCTTTGGGGTATCCGTTTGGTGCTTGACGGCCTTGATAAAACAATACGCCTTCTAAGACTCTCCTAAGACTAATTGTAAGTGATTGAGCCATATCCACATTTATTGTGAGATATGTGATTTTCTGACATGAATTATGTATTGAAAACGTATGCAACTTTTGTATTTTTGAATGTATATTATGAGTATCTATCTCTTTTCTAGCAAACTCTACTGTATCATCCAAATCATCCAAAATACCAACCAAATCGATCTCTTCGCTCCTCCCAAGACCTCCTGCTCTCCAGCTCCCTTGTCACCTCATCCCACGCTCGTCTCCAGGACTTCTCCAGAGCCTCTCCCATCCTCTGGAATGCTCTACCACAATCTGTCCGACTCTCTCCTCGTTTGTCCACCTTCAGACGATCCCTGAAAACTCATCTCTTCAGAGAAGCCTATCCGGCTCCCACCTAACAACTGTACATTTATCTTCTCTATTAGCACATCCCCCACAGTTATTACCTCGTGTATCTCTTGACCTTCCCTTTTTAGATTGTAAGCTCTAACGAGCAGGGCCCTCTGATTCCTACTGTATTTAAGTGTATTGTATTTGTACTGTCTACCCTCAAGTTGTAAAGCGCTGCGTAAATTGTTGGCGCTATATAAATCCTGTATAATAATAATAATAATAATAATAATCATCCCCTTTCAAGCCCCTGAAGAAGCCAACAAGGGAAACGCATCTGAATGTGTGGATTCCTCCCTTTGTGGTTATACCACTTTGCCATGTGCACAGTGACATTTCCATTTTGTGTGTTGATACATCTGTGTCTCAGGGAGATAGTACCATGTTGATTGGAGGGTGTTTTGGTATTCATATATGAGATGTTAATGAATCTATTTTTGCTTTTAAGAGGTGTCTATTGTGTATAATGGACACTTTTTATGGAATACAATAAAAAGTAAATTTTAAACACATTGTTGTACAGATTATCATAATCTGGGCATGTGGTTCTGATGCTCAACTGAGCTCATGTCTATGTTGACATCTACAAACTGTGGTATAGATACTGGAATTTTTTATTTATTTACTTTTTATACTAGTAATGGTGGTGATCAGCGACTTATAGTGGGACTGCTAATCTTACACTAACTGACGCTGGGGGGGAACTGACTAACTGCCACTGAAATCACCATTGACACTATACAGTGATCAGTGATAATACTAAACACTGTCACTGTACTAATGACATTGGCTGGGAAGGGGTTAACATCTAGGGTGATCAAAGGGTTAACTGTGTGCCTAACAATGTTTATTGTGTGCACTTTGTGCTGTTTTTACCAAGTAATGAGACAGTTTTTACTCCCTGCTTTGCAACAATGGCACATCACTGCTGTCTGTAGAGTCCTGTGTTGTTTACTAGCACAGGGCTCTCTTCTGTCGTGCCAATCAGAGGGTGCCGGCCATAAATCCTGGTCAGCTTGTGCTGTGGCGAATGACAGCACAGTCTTCTGGGTCCGTACGTGCATGCGCGAATGGACCCGAAAAACAAAAAAACCTGCACAAGCAGACCTGCCGTAGTAAATGTACTGTGGCGGGCCGGCAAGTGGTTAACTTAAAACATGTGTAACACTGGGCATGGTTATTGAAAATGCAGAACTTTATTTGCTCACAAAATGGCAGCAGTTGCTGTTTTGGCTATAGCACTAATACAGGTGCCCAGAGCATTCTGGGATTCGTAGTCTTGAAGGAGGATCCTGCGTACAGTTAAGCTGAGGCAGCAACTACAAGCCCCATAATGACCAGAAAAAGGGGGAGGAACAAGGAGGATAAAACAAAAAGCACAGGAAGAAGCCGGTCGGTTGGGGAGAGACGAGCCAACTGGAAAGGTGGATGAGAGAGCTGTGTTGTGCTGTGCTGAACTTGATCAGGCCAGGCTGGACCGTATCCAACAGGGCCAAATCAGGGCTCTAAGGGCAGACTGTTAAGCTGAAGGCCGAACTGCTGAAAGGATCTAAGGTGGTGCGATCACTATCCAGAACCATTGTGAGCTGCACCTGGCCAGACTACTGCTACATTATCAACTAAGGGAGCCCCCATCAAGAGATTGCCCCAGCATCCAGAGACTGCCTCTACAGGAAGGGGTGAGAGGGTTTTGGACCCATTTAACAGCTTTAAGCTGTTAAGTGACTCCCCTTTGCAATTCAGACTCAGAGGTATGTTTTCCCTATATCTTTTTTCCACTGGCAGCAGGAGACCCCAAAGCCCAGGACAATTTCCACTGTTGTTATCATCCCAGACTGCTGACAATGTCAATACCCCCCTTTCCACACTGCAAGTGCTGCACGAAAACCGGAATTAAACTCTTTCATATACCCTGTTCACAGTGTGTGCCCAACTTCATGCTGGCACCTGCCGCTCTTAAAGGGGCTCATCTGCTGGCAAATACAACAGCTTATGCACACCAACATTAAAGGGCCCCACCTGAGCGGCTAGAAGCTAACATTCAGAACTGTCCAGGGTTTGCGGTCTAACTGGTGGCAAAATTGGATTGAGAGAAGCGTGACAAATTCTCCAGCCTAAGCCTAGTCCTTCTGGCCACAGAGTCCTTAAGTGATCAGGTCTGACTCATATTTTGTTACCCCTTCTAAGTCACTTGAGGCACAATCTCTCTGGCGGGGGGCAACCGCTTATGCTTTTAGTACTGCAGTACACAACAAATTCACTCTTAGGGGTACTTGATTTACTGTGTTGCTTTTCTACTTTGGTTTGGCAATACAGACTGTTTACTTACAACTTGTGTGTGTTATGCCTTAGTGACTCCTAGGAGTTCCCAGCCAAGGTGATTTTGATGGTGTAAGAGTGAGGCGCTCAAAAAAAAGAGAACCCAGTAACAACAGCAGTTCCTACGGGGGAACATGTCTCAGAGGAACTAATATCCCTAAAACAATCTTACAAGAATATACTGTAGAGCAGTGGCTCTCAACCTCAGTCCTCAAGTACCCCCAACAGGCCATGTTTGCAGGTTTTCCTTTATCTTGCACAGGTGCTTTAAATCAGTCAATGGCTTGGTATTTTGGACAGCTATTTTATCTAAGAGAAATTCCCAAAACATGGCCTGTTGGGGGTACTTGATGACTGAGGTTGAGAACCACTGCTCTAGAACAGCCTTTCTCAACCTTTTCAACACAGGAGAACCCTTGAAATAACTTTGCGGTCTCAGGGAACTCCTACTAAAAATGACTATATCAACATGATGGTCAGTGGAAAGAATGCTCCTTACATCTGTGGTCATTGGAAAGAATTACCCCCTTAAAGAGAAGGTCCAGCCCCCACGAAAAATTAAAAGGCAGCAGCTACAAATACTGCAGCTGCTGACCCTTAACATATGGAAAATTGTAAAGCTATAGAGGGGTAAATGGTGCTGCCTGTATTATAAAAAAAAAACTACATTCCTAATGTGCATAAACCATATTTCATAGAGAAATGATATCTCTAATAAAGTGCAAAGTGCTAAAAATGTGCAACAAATGTAAACGTGATCAGCAATTCATATATGCATTATATCAAACATTGAGGTCAACTTAATAGTCCATATAATATCAGAAAAGATGAAAAAATGGAAAATGATAATAAACCAAAAAAGTCTTGTGTTCTAATTTTCCAAAGTGACTTGTGCAAAAAGACAGAAACTTCTGTTTAATAAAGTGAATTCCACGCATGCTCCCCTCTCGGTTCCACACTCACCAGAAAGCAACATCCCTGTAGGGGTAAATCGCATGTAAGCAGGTCTGCCCTTGATCCTGGTGTCTGATGGAAGAGCCTCCTCAGAGGCGTGTTAGATCATCAAGTGTATCCACCCAATAACACATCCCTTTCTTGGCTTCTTCTCCGCTTGTCAAGACTGACAGAAAAAATCAATTCCTGAAATTCAGACATCCGTTGACAAACCAAGTGCTGAGCCAAGGACCTCCTCTACTGTGTGCGGAGATCTCCTCTTTTTATCCTCCTCCCCAGCAGCAGGCCCCCCTATACATCCATCAATCTCCTCCTCTGGGTAGTAGAGATCCCAGATCCCGGCTCGGAGCACACAAAGAGCTGACAGCTTCCCCACACAACTTCCAGAAGTTGTCTGCTCTTTGTGTGCTCCGAGCCGGGATCTGTGATCTCTACTACCCGGAGCGATGAGCACTGCGCTTTCCAATTGGTGCTGCAGCGAAGGAAGGAGGAGGGGGCCGAACTTCCGAGAGCCCGGTCTCCCGGAAGTGGGAAACGGTACCTGTCAAAAACATGTACCCATTCCCCTCTCCCCCCTGAAAGGTGCCAAATGTGGCACCGGAGGGGGGGTGGAGGAGACGGATAAGCGGAAGTTCCACTTTTGAGTGGAACTCCGCTTTAAAGACAGTAAAAAAGATCAATGGTGTCAGTGGGAACTTATCTGAGAGGCAGAAATTGCTCATTGTTTAAGGAACCCCTAGCAACCTCTGGAAGAACCCTATGGTTCTATGGAATCCTGGTTGAGAAACCCTGCCCTAGAATATTTCGATCAGAAGGAAATTACAAAATCTGATTTGTTAATGTTCCAGTAGGCAACTTCAGGGGCCTTAACCAAGAGCTTGGTCCTGCCTCCTAAACTTTGACATTGCCCAGTGAGGTTGCTCATTAAAATGATGGGCCAACAGTGGGCTGGAGGGCATATGGCCAGTCCTCCAACCATAGAAGTTTGGATATCAGATCTTCCTGGGATTCCAAGCTACCTGTGCTCAGTAGGAAAGTTGACCTAATATGTAGGCATCAGGAGGTGCCATGTCTGTGACATTGTATCAGGTTGTACCCAGAATCCTAGCTTTACCCAGAATTCCCACAATGTATGGCCGCAGTACTAACCAATAAATCACCATGTTTCACAGAAAGACATCTCACGAACAGATATATTTTTCCTTTTTCACACCACTTGAAACAAGTCAGCTGCATTTCACCTGTTTTTGCTGGCGGATAACTTAAGTGGAGATTTACTTGTTACAAATCCCGCGGCTTCACTCAGGCACAGGACCAATGAAGCCGTCAGCTAAGGTTTTCATCACTTTGGAATGCCTGACCACATCTCAGAGGTTCGATATGTAATGCTCATTCAAAACGCAACGTACATGAACAAGTAAAATATGGAGCCTGACTCACCTTAGCAGCTTGTTCTATTGGCTAAACTAGTTGTTAAAGTAAAAGTTTACCTACAACTTTTTCTTTTAGTTTAACATGGAGTGGGAAAATGTAATGCCCAACGCCGGGCGCAAAAAAAAGTTTTCCCACGCAGTGAGACTGTGCTTGTACTGCACAGGTACTCTGCTCATTTTTGTCTAGGGGATTGGCGAGCAGAGATATACTTACCTAATCCTTCGACCCTCCCCGTACAAAACCGTTCCCTGTGGCTCCTCCCCCCACCCCGGTCTAGCAGTCTTGTTCGGTAGACTGCTCTTGGCGTCATCATGCCCACAGACCGCCTCTGGATGTGAAGATGTCAGGAATAGTCCACCCCTGGATCGTAGGGGAGTGTCATTTGCCAGTAGAGTGGAGAATCAGGTGAGTATAAAGCTTTATCCTCTTTTCTGGACAAAACGAGCAGTTGACCCTTGCAGTGCAGTGCAGTGGCACAGCCCCACTGCACGGGAAACCTTTTTTTGCCTGGAGTTGGGCTCTAAGAACCTCTGTCAAGTGTTTTTTCCATTTGGGTCCCCACTGGGAAGACTTGTCCTCATTATGGTGCCACCTGCACAGGAATTGATGAAAATAAAGACAGCAATATAAGCAAAGTCTGAAAAGGCTTAAGGTGAACTCCTTCTCTTCTGTCTTGCACAGTTATATAGGCTCTTCCTCTGTGCTGCAATTGCTTACTTTGATTTCAATGCACACTATGAGCTTGTTACAGTGTGCATTAGAAACTACAGCTAGTCTGGTAGAGCCCGCCTCATTTCCTGGCTGGAGGACTTTCATCTAGCTTCCCCCCCCCCCCCCAAACCTGACTGTCGCTGACCTGCCCCTTTCATTTATTGAATGTCAGTTCTTCTATTGGATTTTAGTTCTTTTCATCGCTCAAAGTCCAGGACGTCAATAGATGTCCTACGGGCAGGAAGTGGTTAAGGACTGTCAGACGGCAGAAGCAGAACTTTTTTTCTTTTTTCAGGTCAGCAGCGGCATTCCTTGTGATTGACGATGGATTTACTTTAGAGTATATTGTTTTTGTTTTTTAAGAAAAGGAATTGTCAAAAACTGTCTCTGTGTTTTCATTTATTCTTCAAACCAAGGTGAACAGAGCCCCCCCGACCCAAAGGGCATGTGGCACTTATATGGTTCCGGGGCACTTGTTGATCTCCTCCTCTTTCCTGGTCTGCCAGGCTGCATGTTTAGATAAGAATTTGGTATCGATTTTGGGGGGGCCCCATGCCATTTTTTTTGTTTTTTAAATTTTAGCGTGGGGTTCCCCTCAAAATCCATACCAGTCCTGAAGGGCTTGGTATAGATTGGGGGGACCCCACACCATTTTCTTTCTTATTTTTTTCTTTGCCAGCAAATCCTTTTTTTTTTACATCCAGCTGTCAGTGGAGAACCCTTCTGACACCTGATGACCAATTGGTTGTTAAGAACAAGGCTGCCGCCCGCTCCTAAACATCCGGTTATTCACAGTTTGTTAAGGAAAAAAAAAAATGCAAAACGCACGTAAAAACGCATAAAAAAGCAACACTTGCTTTCTGGTGCGAGTCTATTGAAGTCTACTACAGGCGGTCCCCGGGTTACAAGCAAGATAGCGTCTGTAGGTTTGTTCTTAAATTGAATTTGTTTGTAAGTGGGAACAGGTCAATTTTTTAAGTGTAGCTTCAGCCAAAAAAAAATATTTTTAAGCTTTTTAGATAGCATAGGGAAGGGGTAACACCCCTGTAATAGTTGTTTTGCTGTCTATGTTTCTGTTCAGAAGATTTGCCTCACTTCCTGTCCCAGTGATAATTGGATTTTGAAAATTTTGGGTTGTGGAAATAAACATTGGTGATAAAGCATCAGTGGAGACATCTTATTCCCACGAGAACTCTTACAGGAGTGAATTCCCCTTCCTAGGGGGAGATTTCCTCTCACTTCCTGTTCTCTCCCTCCGTTTGTAAGTAGGAGTCGTTCGTAAGTTGGATGTTTGTAACCCGGGGACCGACTGTACACCCAAAACGCAATCTGCTGTGGGAACAAAGTCCCTGACCCCTTCCAAAAACACAACGGCTAAAACACACATCGATGTGAACGTGTCCCATGGGAAACCACGTTTCTGCAAAATAAGTGTGAGCCTAGCCATAGAGGAAGCTAAATCCTTGTACATGCGCTTCGATTTTCGGACGACCGAGCGTCCGTTTTGTTGTTGGATGCTTGTCCCATGTCAAAAGTGAAGAGGTTACTAACCATATGAAAATTTTTGTAAGACCGAATTCAACGTCAGAAGTGACGTAATGCGTTGCATAGCTTTGTATGTATTTTTTTTATTATGCATGCGTAGTTGTGCTCTTACGATTTTTTCCGGACGAAAACCGCACTGATACGAAAATCGGACGTTGAGTTGACATATGAAAAAAGTTTTCTAGTCTGCACATCCAGCTTTTTGTCTTCCAAAATCGGCGTCGAAGGGACCATACTAATGGTAAGAATTTGGCATCCTGTGTACGGGCCCTAAGGAAATTCTTCTTACTGCTTGCAGCAGACTGATGACATCATCTCAGCCAAGGCAAAGTCAATGGGTGGAGCTCAAGAACTGCGTTTTCATTTTTGCTTTTTATAATAGAACTGCTGTGTATTGTGTCATGTCAGATATTTATTCGGGGAGAATTGTAGAGTGACTGAAAGGTCTGCTTTAATCCAATCTTTGCAAGTATATAGTGATGATCACCTGAAAGAATCCTAATCGTCCATATGGACGTTTTCTTTTTGCGCAGTGTATGGGTACATTAAGGAAAGCTTTACAGTCTCAGCACAATGCCAAGCATTGTTTAGCGGGGTGGTGTGAGGGCAGCGAGAGATTCTTCAATACGCAGATCTGGATGGGTTCCCAGTTCCGGAAATGTGACATTAAAAACTTGTAATGGACGCTGTCATGCTATCGGGAAACATGACCAAACCGAGGAGCAGATAAGAATACTAATGAAAGAGATTAGCCCGGGCGGCTCAATGGGCAGCTCAGGTTTTGTTCACTATATTTATTTATGCCCAGCTTCAGTGTCACCCAAAACATGATTCACAGGGAAGATATGTCTACCTGTGCTTATTATGTGCCAGGGCACTTGCAGAGCTATGCACGTACTCTCAGATCTGCATAGCATATCCAGCAATTTGATTGTTCCTTTTCGATGAAAGTGATTGTTCATTATTTCAACCACCTATTTTGGTTTCTAGACAATATTGTCACAATAATCGTTATACGGGACAATTCTGCAACATTAGCCAGCCAGTTTAAGGTCTCATTCACACTTACATGCAGGAGACTCAGCAGGGGTTCCTTGCGATTAGCTGCAGGTGGCAGCGCCATTAAAAGCAATAGGAGGCTGACAGCTACCACAGCTATATGCAACGTTTGCATTTCATTGCTCTTGGAGTGATTACCTGCAAAGATCAGCCCTGGACATATTTTACCACTTCAATACCGCGTAATTTTACCTCCTTCCTGCCCTATTTTCAGCTTTCAGCGATGTCACGCTTTGAATGACAATTGCACGGTCATGCAACACTGTACCCATATGACATTTTAATATTTTTTTTCAGACAAATACAGCTTTCTTTTGGTGGTATTTAATCACTGCTGGGTTTTTTATTTTTAGAAAAAAAAAATTACAAAATCAAGACTGAAAATTTGAAATAAAAGTTTTTCGTTTCTGTCAGAAAATTTTGTAAATAAGTAATTTTTCTCCTTCACTGATGGGCACTGATGAGGCTGCACTGTTGGGCACTGATGAGGCTGCACTGTTGGGCACTGATGAGGCAGCACTGATGGGCACCGATGAGGCGGCATTGATGAGGCGGCACTGATGAGACAGCACTGAAGGGCACTGATGATGAGGCACTAATATGCCACACTGACGAGCACTAATAGGTGGCGCTGTTATGCGACACTGATGAGCACTGATAGGCAGCACTGACGGGCACTGGTAGTCAGCACTCTGATGAGGGGCTCTGATGAGATGGCACTGATGATGAGGCACTAACATGCCGCACTGATGGGCATTGATGAGCACTGATGGGCGGCACTGAAAGGCAGCACTAATGGGCACAAATTGGCATCACATCTGGGCACAGATTGGCATCTCTTCTGGGCATTGACTGGCATCACTGATGGGCACTGTTGGGGGGGGTGCACTGATTACCTGTCCTGGTCTCCCCTGTGAGGAGGTGCCGCTGATCGGCTCTCCGCTCCTCACACTCTGTCAGTGTGAGGCAAGGAAAGCCAATTACCGGCACTTCCTTGTTTACATGTGATCAGCTGTGATTGGACACAGCTGATCACATGGGTAAATGGCCGCGTCACCGTGCTACCAAGATCGGCATCGCACTGTGTCCCTGGGACACAGTGCGCCCGTGATTGCTTTGATGTGCACCCCTGCGGGTGCGTGAGCGTGGTGACACTGGGGAGATATCATATGATGTTGTCCCAGAACGAGAGAGCATCCTGCCCGCCGTCATTTGTCTATACGGCGGACGGGAGGTAGTTAAAAAATCATTTTAGGCCTGAAGATTAGTTAAAACCCCAAAACAATATAGATTTTCTGAAAACAGACACCCTGGAGAGTAAAATGTTGGTAGTTTAAATTTTTTATTTCACATAGTATTTATGCAACGGTTTACCAAGCACAAAATTTCAGTAAAAAATACACTAAAATTAATTTTAAGGCACACAAACGCAATAGGGGTTGATTTACTAAAGGCAAATAGACTGTGCACTTTGCAAGTGCAATTGCTCCAGAGCTTAGTAAATGAGGTAAAGTTTCACTGTACAAAGAACACCCAATCACATGCAAGGAAAATTAAAAAACTGCATTTTTGCTTGCACATGATTGGATGATGGAAGTCAGCAGAACTTCTGCTCATTTACTAAGCTCTGGAGCAACTGCTCTTGCAAAGTGCACTGTCTATTTGTCTTTAGTAAATTAACCCCAATATGTTACCCTATTTTTGGTCAAATATAAAAGATGTGGTTGCACAGAGTAAATAGATACTCAACATGTCAAGCTTTTAAATTTATTGCTGAAAGATCACATCACAACAGGATAAGTGCAACGTTTCGGAGTCATGCAGGACCCCTTCGCCAGGCATGTGATAAAGTGTATACAATGAACACAGAATATAAATGTACTATCACCAATCAAAATCAAGAAAAGAAGTGACACACCCCCTCCTCTGACGTTGTATGACATCATATTCCTGCCAATAGGTCATAATATAAATAGGAATATAAACAAGACTGCGCTCTATTAGCTTCTTCCCTGCCTGTAAGGGCCAGGGAAAGTAATATCAGATACTGAAAGTAACATTTTACATGCCGCTTCCAGGTTATGCTAGCTAGGGGAGATCATTAAATGGATGTTCGCTGGTTTCTCTTCCCTCCTCTTAGTGACAACTGCCAAGTGGGTCCCTGGCCCGCAGTTGGGATAGTGGTGTCCAGGAAATATGGGGGTTAGGGTATGGTGCCGGGGATGGGGGGGGCACACTACAGGAGTCACAGAAAGTGATCAGGCAGCTATACAGCCAATGGATCGCTTTTATTAGAAACACACCCTCCTGACAAGCCGAATGCAGCTGCTGGAGGGGTGTGTAGAGCTTCCCCACTGCTGCCACCTTAAGACATACGGCAGCAGTGGTAAAAGGGTTGAGGGCTGGGGGATAGGTAGGGTTCTGTAGTCCAGCAGGGGGACCAGAAATGCTATTTGGTATTTCAGTACAGTAGAGGAACTGTGCTGTCAGCTCAAACAGGAAGTTGGGCACTCACTGGATTTCTGACAGGTCAACCTTTCTGCACTAGCAGCATTTTTAAAGGGATAAAACCTGCTGCAATGTGCATGTATTGCAAAAATGTACTGACTTTTTTGTTTCCCCAACATACGCTTTAAAAAAAGAAAAACACAAAGTGTCTTGAGAACTTCCTATTAATCCAGGATTAAGTGATTTAAAGTGTTATGTGTCACCTCAAACATATGGCCGGATGAACTCGCAACCCCCGTGATATTGATGTATTCTCACACTTTTACTGTCAATCTATAGCACTGCCCTTTACAAACGTCTGTAATGAGAGATGTAAATTGATGAAGCTACAAGTTAGGGTAGAAATAACTTTTAATAGACGTTCCCATTCGGCCTGCTAATGGCCGCGGTATGATTTCTAAAGGGTATCGTATGACTATATGTAACCGTACCTTCCAATGGAAGGATAATGCACAGCTGTCACAAAAGACGTGGCCCGCATGAATGCGCGGGGGGAAACTTACACAACACAATTACGGTGACCGCATGATCTTTATCACCAGGAACAGTGCGCTAAGCTGATTTCGCTGGCGGCACTTTGAAATAAGAGTTATGGAACTCAGAACAGCCAAGACAAGCGGAGCTGGGAAACCTTCATATAAGATAGCTCTGAATAACGGCAGAGACCCCCGACGCATAGACTTTGCTTAATATTAGTAATTACTAGCCTGAAGAGCGATGTGTCCAGCAGGATTCAAGATGTGGGGGTCCACGGGGTGCTATCCGCAACAGCAGATTAGAGACCCATAGGAAGGTTTGGGGTGTCCACCAGAAACCAAGAAGGTTTCTGGAAAGCCCTTTTAGCTTCTATGTGACTCCAGTGTTATTACCTCGAGGTGCTCACACAAACCCACTTGAGTGGAGCAGCAAACCGAAAAGTTTTAAAAATCAGTATTTTACCCTAAACTGAAGAAGTGGCAATTTAAAGCCATGAAACGCGTGAAATAAAGCAATGTGACGTCTGTTAAATCTGGCGACTCCAATCCATCCTTAGACACACAAAAATGGATGCTTCCTCCAACCTATCGATGAAAAGTGCTGGGATGCTCTCCTGAAGTCCTCTAAGCACCCTACAGCTCCAGTTTAGAGGTGTCAAATGGGTATATTAAGAACAGCACTGGAGCTGTAGCTTTCAACAAGCCTTTAGCAGGCTTTTAGGAATAGTCAGCACTGCCTGAAATTTGCTATAAAGACTGTTATAGCCAAGGGGTGCAGGAAGATTGCTGACAGCACTCTTCTATGTGTCACTGAGATTCAATCTCAGGGGTCAAATCCATCCACCAATAGAGATCCTTCTCAGAGAATATGGCTAAATCTCCATACAAATACACCTTTCTGTGATATATGTTAATAAATCCTGCACAGACATCAGCACGTAGGCCCCACCCAATGTGTTTCGTGCACAAACACGTCCTCAGGGGTTCTGGGGTTCTTGATATCACAAATGCGCTTCTGGAAGAATAGTCAAACATTCCCATAGACACTCCTAAACCTTGTGGACAGCCTTCCCAGAAGAGTTGAAGCTGAAGCCAAGTCAATATTGAACCCTATGGACTAAGACTGGGATGCTATTAAAGTTCAAAGGCAGGCATCCCAATACTTTTGGTAATATAGTGTACAATGTATTGAGTCTATATTGCTTTCACTAGAAGCGCTGCACTTTACATTATTGTTAGACATGGGTTTGTTGAGTCATTCTGCGTGCCAGTTGCTCTGATCTATAGGCGCTCACATATTGATATTATTATTGGACCTAACATTAAATGCTGATGAAACAACAAACAGTACTGAGATAGAGAGGGCAAACTGTCTCTTTCAACTTCTCCACCCCTAGCCTTGTTCTGCTTTGTGTGCAGTGTACTGTCCTTCAGACTTTAAGGGGTCCAGACTGTGGCCAGTGTGAGTAGAAAATTGCCCCAGGACGAATCAATGCCCCATCATTGCTATTGTGGGAGAAATAGAGCCCCATCATTGGTATCAGTGGGAAGAATAGTGTGCCATCATTGGTGTCACTGGAAGGAATAGTGCCTCATCATTAGTATCAGTGGGAGGAATCGTGTCCCATCATTGGTATCAGTGGGAGGAATAGTTCCCCATCACTGGGGTCACTGGAAGGAATAATGACCCATTGTTGGTATCAGTGGGAGGAATAGTGCCCCATTGTTGGTTTCAGGGTAAGTATAGTGTCCCATAATTGGCATCAGTGGGAGGAATAGTGCCGGTCACTGATGTCAGTGGAAGAATAGTGCCCAATTGTTGATGTCAGTGGTAGGAATAGTGCCCAATTGTTGGTGTCAGTGGGGGGAATAGTGCCTGTCACTGATGTCAGTGGAAGAATAGTGCCCAATTGTTGATGTCAGTGGGAGGAATAGTGCCCAATTGTTGGTGTCAGTGGGGGGAATAGTGCCCTGTATCAGTGGACAGAATAGTGCCTCAAGGGCTGGATTAAGCCAAACAAAGCCCTCAGTTTGGAGACCACTGATCTAGGGTAGGAGGGAGGCAGAACAAAACAGTTGGCCCAGGGGGGCATGTAGTATAGGGATCACCATAAGGGAGATAGAGTAGGGGATAGCTGGACAGATTGGGGTAGGGCAGTTCAGAGCGTGAGAGAGGCTCTGGGAAAGTCCTGGAGGAGAGCATGGGAGGAGGTGACAAGATGACTAGAGATGAGGTCTTAGGGGGAGCGAGGAGAACTGTCTAAATGATATGTTGGGTTATTTGTAGGGCGAGTGACAGCCAGTGGAGGGAAAAGCAAAAAGGGGCGACGGACACTGAACAGTTGGAAATGTGGAAGAATCTGGCAGCAGCATTTATGATATACTAAATGAGCGTTGTGATGTTATGTGTTAAGGTGAGAATTTTGGAAATGTTATGGAGGCTAAGGTGGCAAGAGATGGACAGTGATTGGATGTGGGGCCAAAAGGAGAGGTCAGGGTCTAGGATTACACCCAGCACCCTGGCCTAAATCAAGGGACAAATAGTTGTGCTGTTGATCTTGATGGAGATGTCAGGGGAGGGGATGGAGGAAAAGGGGGGAGCGTGGATATTATGAGCTCGGTTTTGGAAAGATTGAGCATAATAGCCTTTTTTTGATGGGCTTTGGGCAAATGCATCATGTTTTTGACATCAGTTTGAGACTCTTAAGAGATCACTCAGAAAATTGATCGACGTGCATCTGACCTCCTTCAAGCTTCTTTTGCATTCAAGTACACATCTATGGAGAGAAAAGTTGTTCTGATTGATCCAAAAGCCCACTGACTCCGGCCCTCAATCCGACCTTGGTGTACAACTATAATGAGCAAAAACTGATAAGTGGAGAATACACGAGCATGTACAAGATATGCTGTCGAAAAAAAAATAGCGCTGCAAAAGTTTCTACTTCCAAGTATCTTCATAGAAGGCAAATGAAGCGCCCCAGCCTTACATAATCGTGTAATAATGGCTGAACCTTTACAGGGACTACTCATAGTGAACCACATACATAAAACTTACAGCTTCCAGTTCCAGGAAACACCCTTCTGTCACCCCCTCAACCTAACCAGCTGCTAAAAGCTACAGCTCTGCTCTCAGTTTTGTCCCCATCGCAGTCCCACATGCTCATATCATGAATCAGCGGGGATGTCCCTTTGAAGAGCACTTCTGCCCAGCAGAAACGAGACAAACCATTAATATCACACATCTATTTTCAGGAAGGAGTATTAGTCAAAACTTGTCTTGTCGAATAAACCCAAGGTCTGCCAAACCAATGCAGAAGTAATCATCAGCACTTCTTCAAATTACTAATCTTTTTGC
Organism: Glandirana rugosa; assembly: GCA_018402905.1. Lineage (NCBI taxonomy): Eukaryota > Metazoa > Chordata > Amphibia > Anura > Ranidae > Glandirana > Glandirana rugosa. The sequence goes on from BLSH010472300.1 coordinate 407,410, forward strand.
AATTTTTCTCTACAACTTCTATATCTTTGAAAAAGCTGATACTCCACCAGCTTCCGTCTCTGCTGCACTGTCATGCAAAAATGAAGTCTTTCTTTAGGAAGTCAAGCAATGAGCATGGAGTTTGCAATATTAATGCTAAAAAATACAAAGAAGTTGAAGACAATTGTAAATTTCCATGTGTGTCAACAGCTTAAAGTAATATTAAAGCTTTGGATTTTTTTACATTAATAAACATGTTATACTTACCTGCTCTGTGTGAGGGCCGGTTCACACTGTAGCGAGGCGGAGCGGTGTGGAGCGGCGCGATGCGGCGCTCCTGGCGATCTCAAAACGGCTTGCTAGGAGACTTCTATCATAGAAGTCAATGCAAGCCGCCTGAGATCGCCCTAAAAATAGTGCAGGGACCATTTTTCTAATGCGGAGCGAAGCGATTCGCTCCTATTAGAATGGTCCCTAATGGTTTTGCACAGAGCAGCCCCTCCCTCTTACTGCGTGCCCCGAGAGCAAGCAGCTTGCTATGGGGGCACTCAGGCATGCTTGCTCCCGAGCCGCTGCTCTGCATGTCCATTCACACAGAGAGCCGTGGCTTGACCCCACCTCTCTCTCTCCTCATTGGCTCACTGGCTATGATTACCATTAGCTCCGACTGCTGTCTCAGCCAATGAGGAAGGGGAGTCCCTGGAGAGCCAAAGTTCTGGTGCACAGCGCTGGAGGAAGATGGGTCTCAGGTAGGTTTTAGGGGGGAACTGCTGCACAGAGAAGGGTATTTACCTTCATGCATAGAATGCATGAAGGTAAAAATCCTTGAGCCTTTAGAACCACTTTAACCACTTCCCTACCACCGTATTCAGAATGACGGTTGGGAAGTGGTTGAGTTATCCTAACTGGGCGTCATATGACGTTCTCAGGATAACATGCCAGCGGGCGCCCGATGGGGCATGCATCGCGGCGATTGGTGGTGTGGGGGGTCAGTCGGAAGCACTTTACCATGTGATCAGCCGTGACCAATCACGGCTGGTCACAGTATAAACAGAAAAGCCATTTATGGACTTTTCCTGTACTCGGGTCTGCAGATCGGGAGCCGATCAGGACCCCCGGGGAGACCACCAGGTAAGGGGCACAATATGGATGGCACTCAGTGCCACCTTCAGATGCCACCCTAGACCACCAGGAAAATGGCCCCTATCTGTGCATCTGCCCACCAGTGCCCCTATCACTGCGTACTAGTGCCACCTAGCAGTGCCACCTATCAGTGCCCATCAGTGCCACCTGTGAGTGCCCATTGCCGCCTATGAATGCCAATCAGTGCTGCCTATGAGTGCCCATCAGTGCTGCATATCAGTGCCCATCAGTGCTGCATATCAGTGCCACCTATCAGTGCCTGCCAGTGCTGCTTATCAGTGTCGCCTATCAGTGCCCATCATTGCTGCATATAAGTGCCTCATCATCAGTGCCCGTCAGTGCCACCTCATCAGTGCCAATCAGTACTGCCTCATCAGTGCCCATCGGTGCAGCCTCATCAGTGCCCATCAGTGATGGAAAAAATGTACTTATTTACAAAGTTTTGTGACAGAAACAGAGAATTTTGGGGGTTTTTTTTCAAATTTTTCGGTCTTTTTTTTATTTGTAGCGCAAAAAATAAGAATCGAAGAGGTGATCAAATACCACCAAAATAAAGCTCTATTTGTGGGAACAAAATGATAAAAAATTTGTTTGGGTACAACGTCGCACGACCGCCCAATTGTCATTCAAAATGCAACAGCAATGAAAGCTGAAAACTGGTCTGGTAGAGAAGTGTTCTAAGTGCCTGGTATTGAAGTGGTTAAGGAAGGTCTTTTTCTGATCCAGCATGACCCTGCACAAAGCTGCATAAAGATATGGTTTAACCAGTTTGTTGAGGAGAAACTAGAGTGAGCTACACAGAGCCCTGCCCTACTGAACATCTTTGGGGTGAATTGGAACATTGAGAGCAAGCCATGTCTTCACACTCAACATCAGTAGCTGACCTCAGAAATGCTCTTCTGACTGAATGGGTACACATTTCACAGACACACTCCAAAATCAAGAGGAAAGCCTTTTTAAAAAGGTGAAGGATGGCATAGCCATAAAGAGGGAACCAACTCCATATCAATGCCCATGGTTGGGCCCATGCCCATGTCCAACAAGCTCAGATAGGTGTGGTGACCAGATGTCAAGTGTTCTTCTTTACTTTCCATGTAAATCACATAACAAGACCATTGATAGATCCAGAAACATATGTAGCTATATTTTAATGCCTCTCTACTGTACTTTCTGCAAAAGAGAAGCTTTGCCAAGCCTCTCCGCAACATAGGTGGCCTCACTGATCCATAAGGAAGCTCAACAGATGGAGAGAAGAAGCCCAGGTCATACATGAAAAGCCGGCATCTGCATACTAATTTGGTTACTTATTGACCGTAAGCTCCATTTATATAGCCTAGCTATTTTGACAGGTTTCTTTTAAAGGGCACCAGTCATCAGAGAAAAGGTTGACTTTCTGAAAACTCTAGTCGTCTGGCTTTTTTTGGCTTCAATGCTTTCCAAGTCAGAACTCTTGAGTTCTTATGAATGTAGTCAAAACTTTCCGCCAATGAATTCTGAGTTTCTGAAATGTATACTAGCTTCAAGCCAGTTGGGTTGATTTACTAAAGCTGGAGAGTGCAAAAACCGGTGCAGCTGTGCATGCTAGCCAATCAGCTTCTAACCTCAGCTTGTTCAATCAAGCTTTGACAATAAAACCTTGAAGCTGATTGGTTTATGTGTGCAGCTGCACCAAATTTTGCACTTTCAAGCTTTAGTAAATCAACCCCAGTGTCTCAAGTGTATTGTAGCCAAATATCACAGCTCCTTAGACAAAAACCGACTGAGAAACCAACAGGGCTTCCCACAGCTCAAATTTTAGCCGATTCAGCAGGAACTGGACAAAACCAAGAATTTAAACCTTTGTTGCATCTTGGTGGTGCTGATCTCTTACCTCTTTGTAGCTACACTCAGTCTATACTCCCGCAATGACTGCATGTATTTCCTGCCAGTGAACAATGTATGTTGATTTACTAAAACTGGTGCACTCAAAATCAGGTGCAGCTGTGCATGGTAGCCAATCAGCTTCTAACTTCACCTTGTTCAGTTAAGCTTTGACAATAAAACCTGGATCCTGATTGGTTTCTATGCAGAGCTGCACCCGATTTTGCACTCTCCAGTTTTAGTAAATCCCACCCAATGGGGTTGATTTATAAAAGGCAAATGGACTGTGCACTTTGCAGTTGCACCCTGCAAGAGCAGTTGCTCCAGAGCTTAGTAAACGAGAAGAAGCTCTGCTGACTTGAATCATCCAATCATGTGCAAGCAAAAATGCTGTGTTTCTAAGTTTCCTTGCACGTGATTGGGTATTCTTTGCAAAGTAATGCTTTACCTCGTTTACTAAGCTCCGGAGCAACTACAATTTGCAAAGTGTACAGCCTATTTGCCTTTAGTAAATCTCACACAATGTATCATGAAACGGCCACTTCTAGACTCCACTGGAATCTCATGTAACAAGGTGAAAATGCAGGTGCACAGCTGGGAGACTGGCACAGAACGTTGTCACCCTTAACAGGACATGCCTGAACCAGGACCTTCATGGCAGGATTACCAGGTATTATTTCAATGAAAACTGCAAATTTTTAAAAATTGAGTATGACTTTTGAAATGACTTAAATATGTTAAAGCTTATAGGAGATTTAGTGATTTGGTTGACATTTGTTCTGAAGAAAACGACACCTTCCCTTTAACAGAAGCCCATCTGTACAGCACATTCTATATGTTTGCATTTTCCCCTAATCGCCAGTGTAAACCTACAGACAAGTTTGGCAACCCTTGGAAAAACAGTGCATATGGATTATCACACACCTTCTGGCATTACAATGATTAAATTTGACATTTTACAAACAGCTGGCGTAGCAGATTTTACAATTTATGGATGTTACGAGGCAGGGACGGTGCTACAATACGGCTCCACTTTGTGCCCATGAGACTCTACTTATGTGGCAGGATATTTAGATGTAGTCAAGAGAAATGTTTCATTTAATACCGTGAATATTATTCCTGGCGGAGGGGAACGACTTATACATCAATTTTAGCAAGCTTGCACGCTGAGCCAAGTAGAAAAATGCCTCCATCTGTGTGGGTGTTACGATGTTAGAATTACATGAAAATGTCTGTTAGGTATACAATGAGGCCCTAACAACTTCCTCAAGTACAACGGGAGGTCTACAATATGATTCATCTCACTTTTCACCTTAGAATTCCCCTTGGTGGTCACGTGGAGCGAGAAGCAGAGGGGCCAGTGGAGGTGATCTACAATATTAACCCTACAAACAAATATTGAGTTGTAGACCGTTTCATTGCAAAATCCAAGGGCTGAAGAGCTGAAAGTTGATCTTGGGGATAAAAATTCAACCCTCCAGACTGCGCATGTGGTCTGTGCAATTTTAAAAGCGACATTTGGCGTCCAAGAACCTCAAAGGAATAAGGCAACCTTGTTGTCAGTATTTGTGGATCCCTCAAAACCACTTGGACTAGGTTTAATAAAAACCATCAGAGGTGATAAATGTCTCAAGACACAGCAGCTTGTTAAGACTTGGACAAAATAACACCTAACGTATCCTTCAAAGAAATCAAGCAGGAAGGATCCCCCCTGCTATCACTGGTGAAGCTACTTGACCAAAGTAGAGTTTGTTGTTTGGTTTTAGGGCCATGAGGACATATTTTGTAATGGATGCACAAGCATTCTCTTCTTGCTCAGATTAAAAACTGAACAGTGGAGTTTTTGTTTAGGCCAGGGGTCTCCTAACTTTCTAAACGAAGGACCAGTTTACAATTCTTCAGGCTTTAGAGGGGCTGGACTGTGGCAGTGGGAGCAGAAAATGTCCTGGAGTCGGTAACAATATCCCATTATTGATGTCAGTGGGAGGAATAGTGTCCCATTATTGGTGTCAGTGGGAGGAATAGTGTCCCATTATTGGTGTCAGTGGGAGGAATCGTTTCCCATTATTGGTGTCAGTGAAAGGAGTAGTTCTCCATTATTGGTGTTAGTGGAAGGAATAGTGCCCCATCATTTGGTGTCAGTGGGAGGAATAGTGCCCCACCATTGGTGTCCATGAGAAAAATAGGCTTTCCTCCATCATGGTAGATGGTGGACAACTATACATGATTCCGACCCCCTTGCTGGAAAGGAGTATTGTCGGTGCCTTGTGCATGTGAGTAAGGGCCTCCCCACAGACTGAGGTGACACTAGCATTGATATGACCATAGGCTGTGTCACGAACGTGAATAGCCTGGAGTTGCCCTTTGATACTCGGGGTGTCCCATCACTATTTGCATCATTCATCCCTATGCCATATATCTTGACACTCAATTCCCCCCCTCCTTTTTGGTTTTCAGCCCATATCTGTTGACCATCCATGGGTATATGAAGACAGCAGTGGCTTTGAACTGGTGACTACCATAGGAACTCTGAACTTGGATACAACGTCCACCACTGTGTATATATATATAGCCCCAGACTTCCTTTCCTGTACTGAATAGTGATCACATAGGACACATAGTGGGCCTGGATATCCTAATGGTAGACACATAGCATTAAGCTGCAAGTGCCCCGTGGGTTTTCCCAGGACCCCCTTAGACCTGTCTGTAGGTGTCATCCTTTAAGTTCATATACTGTCAGGATAAGGTATACAGACTGTGGGTCTGGTATAGAGTTTACCAATGCTGGAGACACAGGGTATATAGCGGGCCTGGATGTCTTAAAGGTAGGCACATAGCATTCAGTTGCAAGTGCCCCATAGGTTTCCCAGGACCCACCTAGACCCCCTTTTCATGTGTCACCATCATTAACCTGTTTAATACCTGGTATGGGTGGAACTGGCATGGCTGCTATCCCGGGAGTGTGTTTTTAGAAGGACAGCGTTGTCATTTTAAACATTTTTGCCATTCTTTGTGAATGTTAACTGTTTATTTGTGTACAATTTTTTTCAATAAAGTGTATCTTAGGACTGTTCCCACCTCTATAATGAGGGTATGGACCCTCTTCCTCTGAGGATATCTTTTCTCACCCTTTGCTTGTTCTGCAGGAATTATGGCCTATTGTTAATGTCAATGGAAGGAATAGGGCCAGATAAAGGCAAGCAAAGGGCCGTGACCGGCCCCCAGTTTGGAGACTACTGGTTTAGACCAGATTTCAACTAGGGTGCCTTGAGGATGCTTCAGGGGTGCCTTGGCAAAATGCCTAAAAATGTATCAAAATGTGTATACAAGCCAGCAGGTGGATGAAGCCTGCCTTTTAGTCACACAAAGCCATGGGTTTTCATTATGCATCATTATGACATTCTAGACACTGGCATCCTAACAACCAATGACGTCATCAATTAATAAGCAGGATGTCTGTTGCCTCCACAGCATCTTTGTTTGACCCTCCTGTGCCCCTCTCCCTCAGCACTGGGGTCACATTAGCTGACTGATGGAGAGAAATTGAGGGAGAAGAGAAACATTGGAATACTAGTCAGTACCAGTGTGCAAAAGTGTATTTGCTTTAGAAGAATAAATCACCTCTTAAGTTGGGTGTCCGTGTGGATGGTGCTGCATTGTGTAGTTTTTACATTTTAGAATGTGGTGCCTTGAGACTGTCCATACTTTTTAAAGGGTGCCTTGAGATTGTCTATAATTTTAAAGGTTGCCTTGCCTGAAAAAAGGGTTGAGAAACTGGTTTAGACCATTTGATTTTAAAGAATCTACTGATACTTGAGGACATCCATGCCTTTTTTCCTTGATTCATATTAGACAACAAGGGCACTCAATCCAAGCCATGGAAAACAATTATGGATATTCTGAAAGATTAGAGCTCTGGGGGGGGGGGGGG
>BLSH010472300.1:428359-455620 GCA_018402905.1 Glandirana rugosa
CGGGATACATTACCAAAACATGTCTCGTCGGGCCTAGAATGAGAAGAGCCCAGGGAGAAACCCCGAAGACCAGGGAGGGAGGACAACTCACGGGGGATATCGTTCGTCGAACGATACCCCCGTGGGCTCGGCTCGGTGTCGAGGGACACAGATAAGTCTGTACCTCGGCGCCGGACCGGGACGAGGGAAAGGAGTAAGCGTCTGACTGAAACTAACTCTCATCGCCCTCGGTTACCGTGGCACGACGACAGAGTCGGTTACTCCTCCCCTCAGGGCCCGTCGGGTCTGTCAGGACGTTGTAGCGACCTAGCTCTACCTGCGCGCGCTCACTATACACGTTCCCGCAGCCGCCGTCGCATGACGGCGATTTGCGGGAACGAGCCACTTTGCCGCCGTCAGATGCCGATCGGCGGTCGGCAAGTGGTTAAATTCTATGCATTAAGATAAAAAGCCTTCTGTGTGCAGCGGCCTCCCTAATGCTTACCTCAGGTCCATCTCGATCCAGCGATGTTGCAGGACTGTCTGGGCTGCCCGGGACTCCCCTCCTCATTGGCTGAGACAGCAGCACGGTGCCATTGGCTCCCGCTACTCTCAATCAAAGTCAGTCTGCGAATGAGGAAAGGGAGCAGGGCCAGGCCGCGGCTCCATGTCTGAATAGACACAGGGAGCTGTGGCTCGGCTCGGGTGCCCCCATAGCAAGCTGCTTGCTATAGGGGGCACTCAACAGGAGGGAGGGACCAGAAGCCCCAAAGAGGGACCCGAGAAGAGTAAGATCCGGGCTGCTCTGTACAAAACCATTACATAGGGCATGTAAGTCTTGTTTTTTTATTGTTAAACTTTTTTTTTTTTAAATAACAAACGTGTCCTACTTACCTGCACTGTGCAGTTGGTTTTGCACAGAGCAGCCTGGATCCTCCTCTTCTTGGGTCCCTTTTTGGTTTTCCTGGCCCCTCCCTCCTGTTGAGTGCCCCCACAGCAAGTAGTCTGCTATGGGGGCACCGGAGCTGAGCTGCTCTGTTTGTCCATTCAAACAGGGAACCGCGGCTCGGCCCCGCCCCTCTCTCATTCCTCATTGGCTTACTGACTTTGATTGGCGCCATTGGCTCCTGCTGCTGTGTCTCAGCCAATCAGGAAGGAGAGTCCCGGACAACCGAGGGTCTCGTGCAACATCACTGGATTGAGATGCGGCTCAGGTAAGTATTAGGGGGCCTGAGGGGGGCTGCTGCATACAGAAGGTTTTTTTATCTTAATGCATAGAATGTGTTAAGATAAAAAAAATTCAGACTTTAGAACCACTGTTTCCAAAATCCACAGGATGTATACCGATGTGTTTGGCGTCCTTCGATGAGGCTGTGAGACTGAGAACAAGCGACAACACAATTGGAAATAATTGATTTTCATGAGCTCTAATATCCATCCATGCCTTAAAAAAGAAAAAAAAATGGCTGATCTTGCAGAAGTAAAATCTCTCAGAATACCAAGTATTTGCGTGCATTTGGTTGTAGGTCAGCAAAAAACAGTATTTATGTGAATGGACGTGGAAGGACGGCTTTACCCAACACATGTAAATAACCCGCGCCCAGGCCACTCTGAAGCCTGAAATCTAAGCACTGGAAAATATTCCGTCTGTATGATTTCTTTGTGTTGACTTACATTTACTGTAATTCTCAAAAACACCTTTCTTGCCAGGCATCTCACATGCTGGCAGAGCCGACCATCAAACCTGTGAAAGAGGCCGCATGGGGCAGAAAAAAGAGATTTAAAGCTGAACTCAGAAATAATCAAATATTGTCCAAATACATATCAGTATCAGGAGCCGTGTGTAGCAAATGCTCATATTCATGTGCCTGTGCAGGGATGAGAGCATAGAGGTTTAACAAGACATGAAAGGGCAAGAATGCCCGTCCAGGGCTGGCATCAGCAAGAGGCTTCTTGGGCAGCTGCCTTAGGATCGGTTCACACTACTGCGACCTGAAAGTCGCAGGACTTATGGTGCAACTTAGCCAGGCAACTTCCTGGCGACTTGCACACTACTTTGATTCGACTTTGTCTTGTGCACTGCCAGGGTAATCTTCCTGTAATGTCGGATCCAAATCACATCAATATAGATGAGGATCCGACTTGGAGGCGACTTCCATTAAAGTCTATCGGCACAAGTCGGATAGAAGTCGCCTTGAAGTAGTACAGTGAGTCCAGTACTGCTAATTAAGAGCTCTCATTCACTAACATGGGATTTCATATGTCATGCGACTTGGGGTCTCACAAGTCAGATCTCAAGTCACGGCAGTGTGAACCGAGCTTTAGGGTGCCAGGATAGGGGGAGGGGCGGTAAAATCGGAATCTTTAGTCACTTGCTGGGGATTTGGGCTTTTAACCCCCTGATGCTGCCTGTACACATACAGCATCTCACAGAAGTAAGTACACCCCTCACATTTTTGTAAATATTTTATTCTATCTTTTCATGTGACAACACTGAAGAAATGACACTTTGCTACAATGTAAAGTAGTGAGTGTACAGCTTGTATAACAGTGTAAATTTGCTGCCCCCTCAAAATAACTCAACACACAGCCACTCATGTCTAAACCGCTGGCAACAAAAGTGAATACACCCCTAAGTGAAAATGTCCAAATTGGGCCCAAAGTGTCAATATTTTGTGTGGCCACCATTATTTTCCAGCACTGCCTTCACAGGTTGCCACTGGAGTCCTCTTCCACTCCTCCATGATGACATCACCGAGCTGGTGGATGTTAGAGACCTTGCGCTCCTCCACCTTCCATTTGAGGATGCCCCACAGATGCTCAATAAGGTTTAGGTCTGGAGATGATTGGCCAGTCCATCACCTTTACCCTCAGCTTCTTTAGCAAGGCAGTGGTCATCTAGGAGGTGTTTGGGGTTGTTATGTTGGAATACTGCCCTGCGGCCCAGTTTCCAAAGGGAGGGGATCATGTTCTGCTTCAGTATGTCACAGTACATGTTGGCATTCATGGTTCCCTCAATGAACTGTAGCTCCCCAATGCCGGCAGCACTCATGCAGCCCCAGACCATGACACTCCCACCACCATGCTTGACTGTAGGCAAGACAAACTTGTCTTTGTACTCCTCACCTGCTTGCCACCACACACGCTTGACACCATCTGAACCAAATAAGTTTATCTTGGTCTCATCAGACCACAGGACATGGTTCCAGTAATCCATGTCCTTAGTCTGCTTCAACCTCTGCAGCAATGCTGGCAGCACTCATATGTCTATTTCCCAAAGACAACCTCTGGATATGACGCTGAGCATGTGCACTCAACTTCTTTGGTTGCCATGGCGAGGCGCTGTTCTGAGTGCAACCTGTCCTGTTAAACCGCTGCATGGTCTTGGCCATCGTGCTGCAGCTCAGTTTCAGGGTCTTGGCAATCTTCTTATAGCCTAGGCCATCTTTATGTAGAGCAACAATAATTTTTATTTCAGATCCTCAGAGAGTTCTTTGCCATGAGGTGCCATGTTGAACTTCCAGTGACCAGGATGAGAGAGTGAGAGCGATAACACCAAATTTAACACACCTGCTCCCTATTCACATGTGAGACCTTGTAACCCTAATGAGTCACATGACACCGGGGAAGGAAAATTACTATTTGGGCCCAATTTGGACATTTTCACTTAGGGGTGTACTCACTTTTGTTGCCAGCGGTTTAGACATTAATGGCTGTGTGTTGAGTTATTTTGAGGGGACAGCAAATTTACACTGTTATACAAGCTGTACACTCACTACTTTATATTGTAGCAAAGTGTCATTTCTTCAGTGTTGTCACATGAAAAGATATAATAAAATATTTACAAAAATGTGAGGGTTGTACTCACTTTTGTGAGATACTGTATATGAGGCCTCATGGAATTGGGTCTTTATCTGTGAGGCCACACACAGTGCATCCGGAAAGTATTCACAGTGCTTCACTTTTTCCACATTTTGTTACAGCCTTATTCCAAAATGGATTCAATTCACTATTTTCCTCAAAATTCTACAAATACCCCATAATGACAATGTGAAAGACGTTTGTTTGAAATCTTTGTAAATTTATTAAAAATAAAAAACAAAAAAATCCCATGTACAGAAGTATTCCCAGCCTTTGCCATGACACTCAACATTGAGCTCAGCTGCATCCTGTTTCCACTGATCATCCTTGAGACGTTTCTACAACTTGATTGATTAAAGTCCACCTGTGGTAAATTCAGTTGATTGGACATGATTTGGAAAGGCACCCACCTGTCTATATAATGTCCCACAGCTAACAGTGCATGTCAGAGCACAAACCAAGCCATGAAGTCCAAGGAATTGTCTGTAGACCTCAGAGACAGGATTGTATCAGGGCACAGATCTGGGCAAGGGTACAGAAAAATGTCTGCAGCATTGAAGGTCCCAATGAGCGTAGTGGGCTCCATCATCTGTAAATGGAAGAAGTTTGAAACCACCGCAGGCCGCCCAGCCAAACTGAATGATTGGGAGAGAAGGGCCTTAGTCAGAGAGGTGACCAAGAACCTGATGGTCATTCTTACAGAGCTTCAGCATTTCTCTGTGGAGAGAGGAGAACCTTCCAGAAGAACAGCCATCTCTGCAGCACTCCACCAATGTATGGTAGAGTGACCAGACAAAAGCCATCCTCAGTAAAAGGCACATGACAGCCCACCTGGAGTTTGCCAAAAGGCACCTGAAGGACTCTCAGACAATGACAAACAAAATTCTCTGGTCTGATGAAACTAAAATTAAACTCTTTGGCCTGAATGGCAAGCGTCGTGTCTGGAGGAAACCAGGCAACGCTCATCACGTGGCCAATACCATCCCTACAGTGAAGCATGGTGGCGGCAGCATCATGCAGTAGGGATGTTTTTCAGTGGCAGGAACATGGAGACTAGTCAGGATTAAGGGAAAGATGAATGCAGCAATGTAAAGAGAGATCCTTAATGAAAACTTGCTCCAGAGCCCTCTGAACCTCAGACTGGGGCGAAAGATCGTCTTCTAACAGGACAACGACCTTAAGCACACAGCCAAGACAACAAAGGAGTGGCTACTGGACAGCTCTGTGAATGTCCTTGAGTGGGCCAGCCAGAGCCCAGACTTGAACCCAATTGAATATATCTGAAAATGGCTGTGCACCGACACTCCCCATGATGGAGCTTGAGAGGTCCTGCAAAGAATGGGAGAAACTGTCCAAAAATAGGTGTGCCAAGCTTGTGGCATCATACTCAAAAATACTTGAGGCTGTAATTCGTTCCAAAGGTGCTTCAACAAAATATTGACCAAAGGCTGTGAATACTTACTGTATGTACTGTATGTGATTTTTTTTTGTTTTTTATTTTTAATAAATTTGCAAAGATTTGAAACGTCTTTCACATTGTCATTATGGGGTATTGTTTGTAGAATTTTGAAGAAAATAATGAATTTAATCCATTTTGGAATAAGGTTGTAACATAAAAAAATGTGGAAAAAGTGAAGCGCTGTGAATACTTTCCGGATGCACTGTCTATGCATACCTGTGTTTGTGCTGGTAGCACACAGGAGTCAGGGTAGGTAAAAAAACAAGCCCAACTCCAGGCAGGAACAAAACATATTCCTTAATAGCTCCTTCTGTCCATGGGAGAGGAGAAGCCATTTACTTACCTGATCCTCTACTCCCCGTACATATGGCACTCCTCGCAATCTGGATTTGGACTTCCCTCGGCATCCTCATATCCAGAACAAAGCTATAGACCCTACTCTGGTCTTGATGACATCAGAACCCTAGACTGCCACAGCACAGGGGTGCAGAAGCTGCAGGGATCAGTCTAGCTGTGGGGAGGAGCAGTGGATCGGGTAAGTGAATCTCCTTTTATTGTTCCCTAGATCAGGGATTTCCAAATTTTCAAAACAGGGGGCCATTTTACTGTCCTTCAGACTTTAGGCCATTGGGAGTATAAAAGGTCCCGACATTAGCAGGGAAAAACAATGCCTTATCTTTGGGGTCAGTGGGAGTAATTGTGCCCCATCTTTGGTGTCATTGAGATAAATTGTGCCCCATCATTGGTGTCATTGGTCCCAATTGTTGGTATCATTGGGAGTAATTGTGCCCCATTGTTGGCTTCATAGGGGAGGAATTGTGCCCCTTCACAGGTCTCAGTGGGGGGAATCATACCCCAATGTTGGTATCAGTAGATGAAATAGTGCCCCAAGGACCAGATAAAAGCAAGTAAGGGGCTGCATCTGGCCCCCAGGTCGCAGTTTGGAGACCACTGCCCTAAACAAGCAATTAACCCTTGCAGAATAGGCAAAGCCCCACTGCAATGGATCAATTTTTGCTTGCCTGGAGTTGGGATTTAAGGTGTATAAATGTTCAGTGAAAACAAAGCATGCATCACAGACCCTAATCCTGAGGACAGCGAGGATCTGTACTGTGATCGATGGCTTCTGTAATCCACACTTTGCATTTGGAAGCACAGAATGTCTTAAATTCCTTCTCCAAACTTTGTGATATTTTTTCCTTTGGAAATAAAATTTCCTATGATTAGATAGATTGCATGATTGTGCAAGAGTGACAGATATTTGCCCGTCACACAACAGTAGCTGCCAAATATCTAAATTAAAGCAATAGCAATGCTCAAAAGTTGACTTGAAGTTATTTTATTAGTCTTGCTGAGAAGAGCACTAAAAAAGTAACAGAATACCAGAAATATAGGATTGACTTTTCCCGGGGAAAAGGTTGCTCCAGGTTCCCTTCAGTGCTGACCATTGTGTGAAGATGTAGGCATGCTGTCAAATGATCTCTGCTGAAGAGGAGGGCCGTCCTACCTAAACTCCGATCCTTCCCTTCATCAAGATCAGGGGTCTACAAACTCAGTAGGCAAAGGGCTAGTTTACTGTCCTACAGGCTTTAGGGGGGCTGGAATGTGGCCAGTGGGAGTAGAAAATGCCCCAATATCAGTGCCCCATTTTTGGTCCCAATGGGAGGAATAGTGCCCCATTGTTGATATCAATGAGAAGAATAGTGTGGCATTGATGGTGTCAGTAGGGGGAATGAGGCTTCATGATTGGTGTCAATTGGTAGAATAGTGCCCAAGGGCCAGATGAAGAGAAGCAAAGGGCCCCATCCTGCCCCTAGGCTGCAGTTTGGAGACCCCAGATCAAGATAATTTCTCTTTGTGCCCAGTCCTGGAGACACAACAGGAAGTTGTCACAGGTATTCCAACTGGGTGGTCTCCTATCTATTTCAGTGGCAACTGTATAATTTTGAGTTTCCCATCACTTTCTGTGCCAGGGTACAATATCACCTAACTCACTCTGACCAGTATGGTGTAGGCCCTTGGACCTGCCCTGAAAGTCTTGGAGGGAGGGCATGTGGCCTTATGGTCAGGCGTTCCCCCTCCAATGGGTCTCTCTTCAGCGGAGCCCCACCAAGTACTTGGGTGGACCTTGCTTCGGCAGGTCTCCTGAAGAAAGGGGTCCACCTATTTTCGGTTGGGTAGACAACAAGTACCCCAGTCCCTGTCAGGAGTCTTGCACTATGGAGGATCAGGGTCAGGATATTTCCTCTTTGGTGGGGGGCCATGTATACACTCTGTGCACTTTTTTGCATGCTTCACTTTTTTTTAGTTTGCATTTCACAGCGGAGCTTACAGACAGTAATTCCAACTTGAATCAAAGTCCTATCTTTCCATACTATATTAATTATATGTACATACAGTATCTCACAAAAGTAAGTACACCCCTCACATTTTAAAAAATATTTTATTATATCTTTTCATGTGACAATACTAAAGAAATGAGACTTTGCTACAATGTAAAGTACTGAATGTACAGCTTGTATAACGGTGTAAATTTGCTGTCCCCAAAAAAATAACTCAACACACAGCCATTAATGTCTAAACCGCTGGCAACAAAAGTGAGAACTGGGAAGTCAATACTTGGGCCCATCCCTCCTGTACCTTGCTGCTGTTTGCTAAAGTTGAGGGTGAAGCCTTGGTGACCAATAGTAAGTCATAGCAGGTGGCAGGAGGCTGCATTCTTGTCAGCGACTCAATGAGTAGTGAAAAAAAGGCTCAGGATGGCAGCCCTGGAAAAGGCATTTTCAAAAATAAGCTGACAGTGGAACCTTCAATGGGAAGGTTGGGACGCCATTCGCCCGACCTGATCCATGTGAATGTGTGTGTAATGGCCACAGCCAGCGCTGCTCCACTGACCGCTCCCCCTAATGAGTTTCACCCCACCTACCAGGGCTTAGTCATAGAGGCCTATGACTAAGCCCAGGTAGGTGGCGCAAAACGCATCGGTGGTGTGGTCACACACAGTTTACACGCACATGAACTTTAACCACTTCGCGCCCGGCCGAGCGGTGGATCAGTTATCCTGACCGGACGTCATATGACGCACGTGTCATCGCGGCGATTGGTGATGCGGTGTGTCAGTCTGACTTACCGCATTACTGATCTCGGTAAAGAGCTTCCATGGCTGATCACAGTGTAAACAGGAAGAGCCATGTATCAGCTTTTCCTCTACAGTACTCGTGTCTGCAGACGTGAGAAGAGAGACGATCGGCGGTTCTCCTGACAGTGGGGTCTGCGCTGGTTGTTTAGCTGCGCAGCCCCCCTAGGGTCGCCACCAAGGACCACCAGGTAGCTCGCCCAGAGACCACCAGGGAGAGCCCACCCAGGACCACCAGGGAGCTGACTAGGGAGCCCACCCTGACCACCAGGGAACACACCCTAGACCACCAGGTAAGGGGCACAATGCCCAACATGGTTGGCACTCAGTGCCCACTTCAGATGCCACCCAAGACCATCAGGGAATGACAACCAGTGCCCACCAGTGCCACCTATCAGTGCTCACAAGTTCCACCTATCAGTGCCCTCCAGCGCTAACTATCAGTGCCACCTATCAGTGCCCATCGGTATCACCTATCAGTGCCCAGTGCCACCTATCAGTGCCGCCTATGGGTGCCTATCAGTGCCGCTTATCAGTGCCCATTAGTGCTGCATGAGTGCCACTTATCAGTGCCCGTCAGTGCTGCTTATCAGTGCCGCCTATCAGTGCCCATCAGTGCTGCATATAAGTGCCTCGTCATCAGTGCCCGTCAGTGCCACCTCATCAGTGCCGCCTCATTGGAGCCAATTAGTACTGCCTCATCAGTGCCCCTGAGTTTAGCCTCACCAGTGATGGAGAAAATGTATGTATTTATAAAGATTTGTGACAGAAATAGAGAATTTTTTTTTTTCAGAATTTTTATTTGTAGCCCAAAAAATAAAAAACGCAGAGGTGATCAAATACCACCAAAAGAAAGCTCTATTTGTGGGAACAAAATGATAAAAATTTTGTTTGGGTACAGTGTTGCATGACCATGCAATTGTCATTCAAAATGTGACAGCGCTGAAAGCTGAAAATTGATCTGGGTGGGAAGGGGGGTAAGTGCCTGGTATTGAAGTGGTTAATGGCATCCCAGTCTTAGTCCATAGGGTTCAATATTGAGATGGCCAACTCTATTGACCAATATTGACCATTCTTTCAGAAGCACATTTGTGAGGTCAGGCACTGATGTTGGACAAGAAGGCCTAGCTTGCAGTCTCCACTCTAATTCATCCCAAAGGTGTCCTATGGGGTTCCTCCGCTCATCCATGTCTTTGTGGACCTTAATTTGTGCACTGGTCCAAATCATTTGGTGGAAGGGGGATTATGGTGTGGGGTTGTTTTTCAAGGGTTGGGCTTGGCCCCTTAGTTCCAGTGAAGGGTACTTTTAGGGCGTCAGCATACCAAGACATTTTGGACAATTTCATGCTCCCAACTTTGTGGGAAGAGTTTGGGGATGACCCCTTCCTGTTCCAACATGACTGCACACCAGTGCACAAAGCAAGGTCCATAACAACATGGATGAGCAAGTTTGGGGTGGAGAAACTTGACTGCCTTGAACAGAGTCCTGACCTCAACCCAATAGAACACCTTAAGGATGAATTAGAGCGCAGACGGTGAGCCAGGCCTTCTCGTCCAACATCAGTGCCTGACCTCACAAATGCTCTTCTGGAAGAATGGTCAAATATTCCCATAGACACTCCTAAACCTTGTGGACTGCCTTCCCAGAAGAGCTGAAGATGTTATAGCTACAAAGGGTGGGCCAACCTCAATATTGAACCCTACAGACTAAGACTGGGGTGCCATTAAAGTTCATGTGCGTGTAAAGGCAGGCGTCCCAATACTTTTGGTAATATAGTGTATAATGAAAAATAGATTTTTGGTTTACATACACTTTCCTAATGCATGTGTTTTTTAATGTGTCATTTGTAGATAGTGGGGCAGGGGTCTAACTAATAAGCAGCCCTTGCATTTTAATATTAAATACAAAATGCAATGGTAAATTCAAAAAAATTTCCAAGCCAAGTCTTCCAGGCCCAAATGCCAGTAAGGTCTGTTTAGTTTTATTCCTTGCACAAGATGATTGGATTGTTCTGCCATATAAATGACCATAGCAAACCTATGAAGGAATAAAAAGCCCTATGTGAACTTGGTGCATTCGACTCATTAGCAGTAGTGTTTGAACCGCACGCCTTGCCTGTATGGAAAGGCACACGGAGGTGAAGAAACCATTCATTTCACCCGTCACTGCAGACTACGTCAGAGCTGAGCTGCCAGATCAAAGGACATTTACCAATGTGAGGACGCATGCAACCGGCGTTAAGCTTCAGTACCGCAAGCAAACAGGTAATCAAGATGTTGTCTGTTCCAAGGATCAGACGACCTCTCCGCCACAGAAAACCAAGCTTTGTTGCGTTCTCTTGTGAGCTTTATCAAGGACGTTTCCATTTAACTGGTCAGTCTTCTCCATACACATGTCAGGAAAGTTAGACCCTGACTGTTTCTTATACTGATTTTTCGGGGACCTTATTGGTGGAACGCTGCACTGAATTTCCAGGTCGGCCCATCCAGGGGCATATCTATGGAACAAGCACTGAAATTGAACCCCTTTCCAAATATCTGACACCCCAGTTCTGGCACATGCAGACACACATGCAGTACACAATAGAGCTGCTGGGCCTGTAAGGTTGGCGCATAATAAAGAAAGTGTACAGAATGAGGTGGTGTGGAGTATAACATAAACAAGGTGTATAGAATAAGGAGGGGCAGAATACTGAATAGACAGTGTGGTATAAAGAATGAGGAGATGTGGATCAGGGACAGCATGGCATATAGAATGATGTGCAGCGGAATAGGGAGCATGGCATATAGAATGATGTGCAGCGGAATAGGGAGCATACAGCATGGCATATAGAATGAGAAGTAGCGGAATAGGGAACATACAGCATGGCATATAGAATGATGTGCAGCGGAATAGGGTGCATGGCATATAGAATGATGTGCAGCAGAATATGGAACATACAGCATGGCATATAGAATGATGTGCAGCGGAATAGGGAGCATGGCATATAGAATGATGTGCAGCAGAATATGGAACATACAGCATGGCATATAGAATGATGTGCAGCAGAATATGGAACATACAGCATGGCATATAGAATGATGTGAAGCGGAATAGGGAGCATGGCATATAGAATGATGTGAAGCGGAATAGGGAGCATGGCATATAGAATGATGTGAAGCGGAATAGGGAGCATGGCATATAGAACGATGTGCAGCGGAATAGGGAGCATGGCATATAGAATGATGTGAAGCGGAATAGGGAGCATGGCATATAGAATGAGGTATAGAGGAATAGGGAATGTATAGCATGGCATGTAAAATAAAGCATAGTTGCCAACTGCCCCTGATTTCGAGGGACTGTCCCTGATTTGGAACAAAGTCCCTCTGTCCCACTTTCCTCCTCATTTGTCCCTCATTTTGGTCTGATCTATATAGTTGTATATAAAATGCACTATTTATCTTTAACCTCCCTGGCGGTATTCCCGAGTGTGGCTCGGGGTGGAATTTCAGTACCAAGAGCGGTAACCCCGAGCCACACTCGGGATTGCATCGCTGGATCCAGGCAATGTTACTTACCTTGTCCCCTGGATCCAGCGATGTCCTCCCGCGGTGTCAGCTTGTCTCCCCGCGGCCAGATGATTCCTGTGTGCCGGGCTCCGTTCCCTGCGAGCGTCGCGTCGCACGGGAGACGGAGACCGGCGGGAAATTCAAAAAGTAAAACACACAGCACACATACAGTACACTGTAATCTTATAGATTACATTACTGTATGAAAACATTTCACACCCCCTTTGTCCCTAGTGGTTTGCCCAGAGCCCTGCATGCACTTTTATATAATAAATGTCATTCTTTCTGCCTGGAAACTTGAGAATGTCCATAGCAACCAAAAAGTGTCCCTTTGCGTCAAAAGTGGTTTTTGATCAGCTAGAAAACAGCGATAGTAAATAAGATTAATTTGCAGAATTGAGTGATACTGATTTTTGGGGAAATTTATCATCAGCAACTGAAAGTGACGATAGCGACAATTCTGCAACTGAGCTTATTTTTAGTTATTTATTATATTATAATTTATGATTTCATTTTTCAAACTTTTTCATACCCGGGATGTCTACTAGACTCTTGTTTGGACAGAATTAAATGAGTTATTCCTAAGAATTACAGGCCTACAATATAAAACGCCAAATTTTCATGCAAAATAATTGTACCGCTTTTGGAACAAAATTCCAGACAGAATCATACCGCCAGGGAGGTTAAAAAAAATATTTTCCTAGTGCTAAACCTTTCATCCAATTTTTAAATTGCTGCATTTGTGCATTTCAAAAGCCAGTATAAAGGAATAGAAGTGGTAATAAAGCACTTGCGGGTTTAAAACCATTTTCTTCCATATAATTCTCCTTTAAGGGGGTGAAGCAGGAGGTGTGCCTTATGCCTACAAACTTTTACTAATAGATGTCCCTCGTTCCCATCTCAAAAAGTTGGAAGGTATGAATAAGGTATAGAGAAATAGAGAACATACAGCTTGGCATAGAGAATGATGTGTAGCGGAATAGGGAACATACAACATGGCATGTAGAATGAGCTATACAGAAATAGGGAATGTATACGATGGCATGTAAAATAAGGTATAGAGAAATAGGGAATGTACAGCATGGCATGTAAAATAAGGTATAGAGAAATAGGGAATGTACACGATGGCATGTAAAATAAGGTATCGAGAAATAGGGAATGTACAGCATGGCATGTAAAATAAGGCATAGAGAAATAGAGAACATACAGCTTGGCATAGAGAATGAGGTGTAGCGGAATAGGGAACGAACAGCATGGCATATAAAATGAGGTATAGAGAACATGCAGCTTGGCATAGAGAATGAGGTGTAGCGGAATAGGGAACGAACAGCATGGCATATAGAATGAGGTATAGAGGAATATAGAACATAAAGCATGGCATATGGCATGAGCTCTAGTAGAATAGGGATGGAACAGCATGGCATAGAGAATAAGGTTTGCTGGAATAGGAACGTACAGCATGGCATATAGTATAAGGCTATGTGGAATAAGTATAACAAATGGGGAAAAAAATGCGCAAAGAGAACTCACAAGCAGCTAACACTCCACTAGACCAATAGTAGTACAGATAAGAATAAAAAACATGTAGCGCTAAATTTTTAATCAAAAACACAAAGCTTTATTGATCTTGAAAAAACTGAAAGGTTAAGACATTATACAGAAGTAAAGTGCAACATGCACTACAAAAAGGGTACTGATAATTGACATGTGTACATCAGACATGACACTGGGTAATACAACAGCATGTGAAATGGTGAGTTGACGCTGGAAATAATAGGTTACAGGCAGAGATAACAAACCGCACATTGGGCAATATGAGGGGTATATTAAGGAGCAGCCGCATCATTGCAGGTGGAGGAGTCCTCCAACCACCTGTCCCAAATCTTGAAGTATTTGTCTGGACAACCTCTATGGGCATACAACACTTTTTGTAGGGAAGTACATCGTTAACTGCTTTAAGCTATTGCTGTATGGTGGGGGGAGCAGCTCTTAGCCAAGTTCTGGCTATCTGCATTCTAGCAAGGAAAAGGGAGGCGGACACAGGGGATCTTTGCCCGGTTTGGGAATTAGGACAATAAGGGCCTCAGCCATGGAGGCTGGGAGGGAGGATGATTCAAAGATATTAGTATACGGTTTTCTTAGTTTTGGGACGAGTATCTCTGCAAATTGTCTATAGAATTTTAAGGGCAACCCGTCTGACCCTGGGGCCTTGGATGGAGGAAGACTCGCCAGGGCCTCCTCAATACAATCTGTGGTGATGGGCGCTTCGAGTTGAGCAATTGGGGGGGGGGGGGAGTTGGGGAAACCCAATGTCCTGAAGAAAGGAAGTCAGCTCCTCATGGGAGTAATCAGCCCTAGTGGTATATAGCTTGGCATAGAAGGTCCGTAACTCTGCAGCCACCGACACGGGGTCGGAGGTGGTGGCTCCAGAAGCACGGAGCTCCACCACAACTGGGGGTTTGCTGTCTAGATGAACCATATAGGCCATACTGCCGTGCTCATAAATCTGTTGTTTAGTGAAGAAAATACCCTGTTTAGCCTTCTCAAGATGTAACTGATTAGTGAGTCTGGCTTGCATGCGCAATGCTGAGTCAGTAGAGGGGGAGGGGTTGGCTAAGAAGGTTTGCTCAACCACTCGCAGGCAGTCCTATGCCAGGTGTACCAGGTGTTTTGAGGAGGCATTGTGTCTGTTTATACGCGCTGAGAGAATCATACCGGCATGGAACTTAAAGTTCTCCCAGACTACCGGCCGGGCCTGAACCACCATTGGCACGAAAGAAGTGTCCCCACTCTCTCTGTATATTCCCCAGATCGGGCAAAACAGATAGTTAGAAGGGGTTCAGCTTCCAGATCCGGACCGCAGGGGGGGTAGTGGCACGCAGGGTGATCCAGCAGGGGGCATGATCAGACAGGACCCTGGCACGAATTCTTACATCAAGCAGGGAGGGCAAAAGATGGGGGTGGTGAGAATAAGGTCAATGCAGGACATAGTGGATTGGGAGGAGGAGAAACAGGAGTACTGAAGTTGGGACGGGTTTTTGTGTCTCCAGGTGTCTATTAAAGAGAATTCTGAAAGGAATCTGCCAAATCTAGTTCGGCTTTGCAAAGAGGCTGCAGGAGTATTGGGGTTCAACCTGTCCATATGTGGGTCTATGACCATGTTGAAGTCTACCAGCCAAATACAGGCAGACCCCGAGTTATGAACATCCGAGTTGCAAACGACTCCTACTTACGAACGGAGGCAGCGTGACGTCACTGCAGGCTGCTTGTGCTCCACGCTGGTCCCGGAAACAGCCAAGCAGCCATTTCGCAGTACCCGACACATCCCACACTGTAGTACTATGTGTACTGCACGCCCCACGTACAGGACTGAATGCCCAGAAGCGCCCAGATCACTGCACAGCCAGAAGGCCCTGGAACCTGTAGAGCTGGTGAGATTGCAGCACTGTACTCTGTGCCCACTACCATTGGGAGTAAGCCCTGTACTATACTTGTACCTTCTATGATAGCAGGACTGTGTTACTCCTGTATTTATTTTGGCTGGAGTTACACTTAAAAAGGTACTGTTCCGACTTACAAACAAATTTGACTTAAGAACAAACCTTCAGTCCCTAACCCATTCGTAACTCGGGGACCGCCTGTAGCAGGCACCGTGGGGTATTGGGCCATATAGGCTACGCCTGGTTGCAGGGGGGACATAGAACGCCAACAGGAGAATTTCCATACCATTAATTGTAGCGTGCAGGAAGAGAAATTGGCCCTGAGGGTCCACCGCATGTCATGTAGCTAAAATTGCGTGGTTTTAGCAATAAGGATGGCGACCCCGCGGGAGTTGGAAGTGAAGAGGGCTTGATAAAGCCATCCCACCCAGGGAACGAGCAGTTACTGAAGAATGCACAATGGTGCAAACAGCACTGTTCAGGGGGAGTATTGTTCTGCAGTGCAGGTGAGTCGCTCGTAGTAGATGCTGTGCAGACGCACCTTCTTGGGGGGCTATACAGCAAACATGGGTATATAGTAGAGATGGGTGGGTGGGGAGGAACGGATGGGATATAAACCAAAACATGGGGAGCTCCATCCGTGGTTACCGTTTGATACCATCTCAGAGGGCCGTGATGAAGAGGCTACCAGGCTGGGGTCAGACCAGCCGCATCGCATTGTTCCAGCCAGGAACACAGCGTCGGGGTCTTCAAAGAATTGGACCTTGCCATCACAGACAGCATGGAGCCTCGCTGGGAAGAGCATGGAGTATGCCAGATGGAGGGTCCGGAGCCATAGTTTAGCCTCCAGGAAGCCAGCCTGCTTCTTCTGAACCTCAGCGGAGAAGTCCGGATACGATGAAATGTGCCCGTTGCCAAAGGGGATGTTTCCCCTTTGCCTGAGGCTGAGGACGACGTCGCGGTCACGGTAGTTGAGAAGTTTGGTGATGAAGGTACGCGGTGGAGCGCTGCTGGGCGATGAGCTCGCTCCACCACGAATGAGGACGAAAAGGCCTCACGCCCATAGGTTTTGGTTAGGAGATTCTTGAGGAATGTTGGTGGGTCCAAACCCTCCACACGCTCGGGGAGCCCGATGAAACAGAGATTACAGCGGCGCAGCCTATTCTCCATGTCGCCTTGCTTGGAGAGGACGGAGCTTAGTTGGTGCTGCAAACTCTCAGTGGTTACCTGCAATGGCGGCAGGTCGTCCTCCACGTGGCCTATGCTCCGCTTCGGCAACTCGTTCACGGAACTTGTGGGCATCTTGGCAGAATAGTGACATGTCTATCTTGACCTCCTCAACCCGGGCAGTGAGGGTGGATTGGCAGATAGAGATGGTGTCGAGCACCCTGGTTGTCTCTGCAGACAATGGTTCTTCCTCATCAGTGGAGGAGGGAATGCCATCTTCCTCTGGGTGGTCCCACTCGCTGTGTCAGAATTTGTCGAGTTTGGCTATGGCCTCAGACACCCTTTTCAGTGGAGACATAGTCAGGTGGGATCCGGACCCCAATGGGTGTAGTTTGGTGGGTAAATAGTAAGGATAAAGCCCCAAGAATGGGTATTTAGGGTAGTATACGAGCGGAGCTCTCACTCAGCACGTCTCACTCCATGCAGCTCCAGACCACGCCCCCTGTGTAGCGCTAAATTTAAAGAGACTAGATCAAAATGAATCATGAATAGTAGATAATCCAAATCTAAATGAAAGTGCACAGTGATTAAAATGTGCAAAACCAGTGAGTAAGAATTCCGCACGATAAAGTGCGGATAGTGCATCAAAACTATTGAATATAGGCGTTAAAGCGAATGACTCCACATATTAAAGTGCAAGAAAATACAACAGAATTGATAAATTGATAAATAAAATTCAAAAATTGATAAATAAAATTCAAAAATTGATTCATGAACAGTCTTTGAAGTGAATTCAAAGGCAGCAAACAATGTATTTGCACAGAATATTAGTCCCACGTTATTGCTTTAAGTATAAATGATGAAGAAGGTGACACTCCAGTGGTAAGAAAAAAGGAGATTTACACAGAAGGTGGCAAGATTGGATGCTTCCAGATTGGTAGGACAAACGTGCCGTATGGCAGCGTGGGTCAGTAGGGCTTGTTTGGGAGTAGTTCCCAGGTGGTAATCCCTTGTGACTAAGATCTGGATTCAAGGATTGTCATTCCGCCTTACACGGACAGTCCACATCCGGATATAGGCTCCAATTGTAGAGGTGGTCACATAACCATGTGTGGAAATAGAAAACTCAACATAGTGTGGCTCTATATTAAAATTGTATTTGAATAAAAAGTGCACAATTATAGGAGAGATGTATAAGGCTGGCAAAATCAATTTAAAAAAGGAAAGGCGATGCTCACGCGATCCTCACTCAGACATGGATGGTGTCACCAATGGCTATGCTGCACTCAGACATGGAGGGTGTCACCAATGGTTATGCTGCACTCAGACATGGAGGGTGTCACCAATGGCTATGCTGCACTCAGACATGGATGGTGTCACCAATGGCTATGCTGCACTCAGACATGGAGGGTGTCACCAATGGTTATGCTGCACTCAGACATGGAGGGTGTCACCAATGGTTATGCTGCACTCAGACATGGAGGGTGTCACCAATGGCTATGCTGCACTCAGACATGGATGGTGTCACCAATGGCTATGCTGCACTCAGACATGGAGGGTGACACCAATGGTTGTGCTGCACTCAGACATGGAGGGTGACACCAATGGTTATGCTGCACTCAGACATGGACGGTGTCACCAATGGTTGTGCTGCACTCAGACATGGACGGTGTCACCAATGGTTGTGCTGCACTCAGACATGGACGGTGTCACCAATGGTTGTGCTGCACTCAGACATGGATGGTGTCACCAATGGTTGTGCTGCACTTAGACATGGACGGTGTCACCAATGGTTGTGCTGCACTTAGACATGGACGGTGTCACCAATGGTTGTGCTGCACTCAGACATGGACGGTGTCACCAATGGTTGTGCTGCACTTAGACACACAAATTTCCCATCCCAAACTTTCACAAAATAAAATCACACAGGTGCAATTCTGCTGAAAAAAGCAATTATTCTGATAAATATAAAATGTTTATTGGACGACACAAGGCTGAGCCGGCAGAACTGATAACAGCTTTGTGTGTTTTCCATGAAAGTGGGTCAGCAGTAACTGGGAGCACACGGCTGGCGCTGTTTGTGAGCTTTTTGGGGTCACGGTGACCCGAGTCTCCAGAGGTTTGTTTGATCACAAGATGTGACCCAGAGTTGGGAAACTTTTCTAAATTCAGATTTTTTGTTTTATTTGTTTGGTTGGCTACGGTCTCTTATTCCACAAATCATGCGATGCAGAGATGACTCACAAAGTAAGGGTCCATTTAGACACGTGGTGAAATGTACCGCTCCTCTAAAGAGCGATTTATGTTCAGATCCCTTTTCAGGCAACGGACAGGTGGTGAAGAGGCAATGTAATGCACTTTCACCCCCTTCCTGCCCAGGCCACTCTTCAGCTTTCAGCGCTGCCACACTTTGAATGACAATTGCGCGGTCATGCTACGCTGTACACAAACTACATTTTTATCACTTTTTTTACACAAACAAAGCTTTCTTTTGGTGGTATTTAACCACACACGACCGCAGTCTGACGGCGACAGAGTGGCTTGTTATCGCAAACCGCCGTCATATGACGGAGGCTGCGATAACTAGTGCTCTGAGCACGCACGCGCCGCCGGAGGCACGCTCACTATGTCGGGGGGGGGGGGACCCGCGATGGCCCCCCCGCAGTGAGAGAACGGAGGTCCGTGTAAGTAAACATCTCTCATATTGATATATGGAATATGGAAGCCGTGATCACTCCCTTCCCCCAGCCAGGGCAGCCCCCACACAGTTAGAACACGCCCAGGGAACACAGTTAACCCTTACAGCGCCCCCTGCAGATTAACCCCTTCAATGCCAATGACATTTACACAGTAAT
Source organism: Glandirana rugosa (assembly GCA_018402905.1). Lineage (NCBI taxonomy): Eukaryota > Metazoa > Chordata > Amphibia > Anura > Ranidae > Glandirana > Glandirana rugosa. The sequence goes on from BLSH010472300.1 coordinate 447,806, forward strand.
CAGTGCATTTTTATAGCACTGATCGCTGTATAAATGCCAATGGTCCCAAAAAAGTGTCAAAATGGTCCGACATGGCCACTGTAATATCGCAGTACCGCTAAAAATCGCAGATCGCCGCCATTACTAGTAAAAAATAAAAAAAAAATAAAAACCCCAGAAATTAATTCTCATCATCTTTAAACGCGGCAACTTTTGCGCAAACCAATCAATAAACGCAGATTGTGATATTTTTTTTATCACAAATATGAGGAAGAATATAAATCGGCCAAAACCGTTGAAAAAAAAATGTTTTTTTTAAGTTTTTTTTTTGGATTTGTATTTTAGCAAAAAGTAAGAAATTTGGGGTTTTTTTGCAAAATTGTTGCTCTTCTTTTGTTAATAGCGGTGATCAGAAATGACGCAGCAGTGATCAAATACCACCAAAAGAAAGCTCTATTTGTGGGAAAAAAAGGACGCAAATTTCGTTTGGGTACAACGGTGCACGACCGCGCAATTGTCAGTTAAAGCGACACAGTGCCGAATCGCAAAAAGTGCTCTGGTCCTAAAGTGGGAAATCCTTCCGGGGCTGAAGTGGTTAATCACAGTTTTTTTTTTCTTGCTAAAAAAATTTTTTTTAAAACTTTTTCAGAAAATTTTGTAAATAAGTAATTTTTCTCCTTCACTGATGGGCACTGATGAGGCTGCACTGAGGGGCACTGATAGGCTGCACTGATGGGCATTGATGAGGGGGCACTAATGGGCACTGATAGACGGTACTGATATGCAGCACGGATAGACAGAGCACGGATATGCTGCATTGATGGGCACTGATATGCAGCACTGATAGACAGCACTGATATGCAGCACTGATAGATGGCCCTGATGTGCAGCACTGATAGATGTCACTGATATGCAGCACTGATAAACGGCACTGATATGCAGCACTGATGGGCACTGGCACTAATAGGTGGCACTGATATGCAGCACTGATAGATGGCACTGCTATGCAGCACTGATAGATGGCACTGATATGCAGCACTGATAGACGGCACTGATATGCAGCACTGATAGATGGCACTGATGGGCACTGATATGCAGCACTGATAATCGGTACTGATATACGGCACTGATATGCAGCACTGATGAGCGGCACTGATAGATGGCACAGATGGGCACTGATAGGTGGCACTGATGGGCACTGATAGGCGGCACAGAAATGCGGCACTGATGGGTGGCACTGAAAGGCAGAACTGACTTTCACCACTGATGGGTACAGATTGGCATCACTGATGGGCACTGTTGGGGGCTGCACTGATTACCTGTGCAGTCTCCCGTGTGAGCAGATGCTGCTGATCGGCTCTCCTCTCCTCACACTCTGTCAGTGTCATAATCAGCATTTCCTTGGTTACACGTGATCAGCTGTGATTGGACACAGTTGATCACATGGGTAAAGAGTCACGTCATCGGCACTTTACCAAGATCGGCATCGCGCCCTGTCCTGTTATATTATGTCGTCCCAAAACAAGAGAGCACCCCGCCATATAGATAAATGATGAGGTGCATAAAGTAGAATAGCCAAAATGTTTAATTGTCATTCTGGATAGAGCAAGGGAGGTTATAACTCCTGTAAGGTTTATTTTTTGCCGACTGTGTCCCATTGCGGAGATAGAACCCCTGTCAGTTTTTATTGATGTCTGTGTCCCCGTTAGGGAGATTCATCCTCTCCATTTGTTCTGTTTACCATCATCATGGAGGCCACAAGAGATTCCCTTCATTTGCAGAGATTTCCACTCACTTCATGTTTGGCTATGGAAATGAAGGGAAATCTATGCAATGGGACACAGATGGCAAAAAATAATCTGACACGGGTTATAACTTTCTCTTACTCTATCCAAAATGAAAAAAATAATGTTTTGCCTTTAGTTCTACTTTAACTCCTATCAAGAGCCACCGCACTGCTCACATCAGACCTGAGGACTCTTAAGAGGAGAGCTGAGGCAGGATGCTGTAATGTTTCCAGGAAGCTATGTACAGCATCCTCCCACCAGCCATGATCTGCCTTTATTGCATAGAAAAACACAGAGACCTGTCTTGTGGCTGTACGTTCCTCTGTGTATCCTAAAGAAGCAGAGACATCACCTGGGCTGCTTCTATAGGGTGCATGCAGTAGGAGACAGCTGGGTTGCCATCATACAAGACTGGAGCTTGGGCTCTTGCAGCCACTAGAGGGCAGACAATAATTCCGCCTCACCGTAGGAACAGCCTGGGGCGTCCATTGCCACCAATCAGACTTTAATTGCTGCACTTGTCCCCATAGGGGAAATTTCCAATCACAAATAACACACAGGAATTAGGGTGGCAACCGATCACCGCCACACCCGTCATATGATGACACTGTATAACACTGGCGACAGTATGTAAAAATAAAAATAAAAAATTGATCATTTTCTTTTTCTTAATTTTTTTAAAAAACATTGTGACAAAAAATTTCAACTTCAAAAATTGAGATCAGTACATCAGGATTGATCAATTTTCAGATATATTTACCATATATATATACCATACCATAATTTGTGGACTCTATCACTTTCCTACAGACTAAATAATATGCACTGATTTGGGTTATTTTCACCAAAGAAATGGAGCAGAATACAATTTGGCCTAAAAAAACAGAAGAAAAACTTTTTTTTTTCAAAATGTTTATTTCGCAAAAATAAAAATCCCAGTGGTGAATAATTAAATAACACCAAAAGAAAGCTCTATTTGTGTGAAAAAAAAATAAAAATTTCATCTGGGTACAGTGTTGCATGACTGCGCAATTGTCATTCAAAATGCGACAGCGCTGAAGGCTGTAAATTCGCCTGGGCAGGAAGGGGTGAACGTGCCCGGTGCTAGTTAAAGCGGAGTTCCACCCTAAAGTGGAACTTCCGCTTTAATGGAAAGTGACCACCCGACATGCCACAATTGGCATGTCTTTGTTTTGGGGGGTGACCAGTGACTGTTTTCACAGGGTCTCAGGTCCTTTTCCTCCCATGGTGCCGCGGCTCAGGGAAAGAAGTCCACCTTCCCCCCTCCCTCTCGGCGATCTTCTGTGACACGTCACAGGTCCCAGAAGATATACCGGCCATTCACAAGGCGCAGTGCGACTCGCGCATGTGCAGTGTAACTCGTGCATGCGCAGTGCGCGCCCAGCTTTGAAGCCAAAGCCGGGTGCCCACACCTGTGATGCCGGTGCCGCCAAGGGGAGGGGGGGAAGAGAGAGCCCTCATGCGACCGCATCGCTGGAGCGAGGGGCAGGTGAGTGTCTGATTTTTAAAAGTCAGCAGCTACACTTTTTGTAGCTGCTGACTTTTACATGGGTGAAACGCTTTAAGATGCCTAATTCATGCCATTAGGCTGTCGTCTTTGTGGTACTGGATACAAGAGTGGATAGGAGTGAGCTCCATAAGACATGTTCTCTTTAGGGCACTTTCACACTGGGGGCGGTGGGGCGTTAGTGGTAAATAGCGGCTCTACGGCGGCGGGAGCAGTGCGCTTTTAACCCGCCACAAGGGGTTACAAGTGTCAGCGCTCCACGCTTCCGAGGCGGTGTGCAGCCGCTTTAGAAGCGCTGCCCCATTGTGTTCAATGGGCAGGGGAGGTGGAGGAGCGGTATATCACCGCTCACCACACTGTCCCAAAGATGCGGCTTGCAGGACTTTTTGTAACTACCTGCAAGCGCACCGCCCCAGTATGAAAGCACTCCGGCTTTCACACTGGGGTGGATGGGGAGGGATTTTTGAGGCGCTTTACAGGCACTATTTTTAGCTAAATAGCGCCTGTAAAGCACCTCAGTGTGAAAGGGGTCTTATAAATAGGCCCCCTGAATTTTGCACAGCGGAGTCCAGATCCCCGAATCCTGGAAATCACATGGTGCACTGTTCCTTTAAGAGGCTCGCCGTGTCCCCTTTTGTTCCCCCGCGTATGTGATGGCAAACAGTACATTCCCAACTCCTTCTGCCAAGTGAAAATGAGAACGCTTTTAGTCCAGAAATGATTGAGGTGGTTTTCCCTAATCAAATTAAAGCAGCCAAATGTTCTTTTCAGAGGTAACTGTCTACTCGGCAGCTGTATGCAAACGACCACATCAAATGTGGACAGAAAGGAGGAGAAGAAAAAAAATAAAATAATGAAAGATTTCTGTCCCTCCAACAGCTTTTCCTCCTTCTCCGGAGACAAAAGGAGCCATGCAGATCATAATTACGTTCTGGGGAACCGAGAGGGAATATTTAACGCTTTGCTGGCCGGAGTCAGCAGCAACGCACAAAACTACTGCAAGTGGCTGGCATCTCCAATGGTATTCATAAAGCTAAAGGCAAAACTTTTTTTTAAGAAAATGGATAGAATAAGGGAGGGTTATAACCCCTGCCAAGCTTTTTTTTGTCATCTGTGTCCCATTAGGGAGATTTCCCTTCACTTCCTGTCCCATGACTACAAGAGGAGATCCCGCCAAAGTGGTCGTCATCAGAACTAGTGTCCCCATCAGAAGTATCCTCACACATGTATAGCTTAAGGCCCCTTTTACACTGTGACTGCCCGAGCGTCAGCGGTAAACCGCTGCTAATTTAGCTGCGATCTACCACTGTAATATCGGCGCTATAGGCCGCTATTGGTGCGGCAGCAGGGCACTTTTAACCCCCACAAGGGGTTAAACAGGGGTTAAAAGTGTCGGCGCTCCCGGAGCAGTATACAGCCGCTTTGGGAGTGCTGCTCATTCGCCGCCCCAAAAATCATGCATGCAGGAGTTTAATTTTCCTCCTGCGAGCGCACCGCCCAGAGCCACCCCAGTGTGAAAGGAACACTGGGTTTAATGGGGAGATGCTTTACAGGCCCTATTTTTAGCTAAATCAAGCCTGTAAAGCGCCCCAGTGTGAAAGGGGCCTTAATGCTCACATGCCGCGCTTGTGCATTACTGGGCCCAATGTTCTTGTGCTGAATGTGCACTCACTGCGTGCTACCAGCACAGAGACCATGCTGAAAGACAGTCGTTGGTCTTCACTAACAGGACCGTCTCCTGGTCATGTGACCACTGTGACAGCCAATGACGGTGGTCACATGATCATTGATGTTTCCCAGTCCCCCGGGCCTTCAGAACGTTTTAAGAGGATGCCAGGGCTGGGCAGGAAGGGGTTAAACACGATGCACGAAACATGAACATATATTTATGAGCCTAATTTACTCCATTGTGATGCCTTCATGTGCATGCATGCTGCAATTTTTGCACATACAGTATATGTACGGAAAAGTACATGCACGCACTGCAAACACGTGTAAGGCCTGGGTCACACCTATGCATTTTTACTGCGTTTTCACTTTTGCAGAAACACACTACAGTCCATCTAACATGGTTTCCTATGGATGTAGTTCACATCTGTGCATTTTATGGAAAAGGCCAGGGACTTTTTTTCTGGTTTTTGGTTCCATAGATTTCAATGGATCAAAAAGGTATATTGAAAAAGGCAAAATGCACCTGGAATATGCAAACTGCAACCTGCATAGGTGTGAATCAGGCCTGAATGCAACAAACAATGCTTTAAAATTGCACCGCAAAGGCGTTAAAAATGCACTACACATGGATATAAATGCACATGCAGAACTGCACACTAAACACAGGGCTTGTGCTGACATCAATGAAAACCTGGCAGGGGTTCTAATTCCTCTCCTCTCTATGCAAAACTAAAAAAAAAAGTTTGGCCTTTAGTTATATTTCAAACCAGAACTTCTATTAAGTCCTCTGCCCTTGTTGTTTTAACTTTGGATAGTAAAACGTTTTTTTCTGCCAGTAAATACCTTATACAGCCCACTTCCTGTTTCTTTTCTGGTAAAATGTCTCAGCGTTTGACATCATGCACAGCTCTCTGCCAGGAAGGGAGGGGGGGGAGTCATAAGAGGGCCAATGAAAGCGGCAGAGCTGGAGGTGTGCCTCTGTGTTTCTGTGTAAATCCAGGAAGTGAACAGGTAGCAGCTTCAGCTGCCCACAGTTAAAATGGATGCAGCCAGACTTAGTGGAGGGAAATTTCTGCAGCATATTTGGCAAGTACAGAATCACAGTATATATAAAAATATGCAAAGTGCTTGGAGGGAAGCTTCAGAGTGGCAAAGATGTTTTTATTACAAATGATGTGAGCGGACTGCAGTTCCTCTTTAAGGAGAACTCCAGGAAAACTTTTTGTTTACATTTTTGATGGAGTGCGGAAGGGTCTGTTCATCTGTCACATTTTTATTGTTGTCTATGGCGGGTCCCCTGCACTTCCTGTCAGCTTGTTACAGGTAATATGAAAAGAATGGCTGCACACCAACGGAGTGAAAGTTCTTTTATTTGGCAAATCCATAAAAGTGCATGACACACACCACAAGTACATCAGCCGATACAGAGGTTGACGCGTTTCACACAACTACATTGTGCTTACACATAAGGTTCATTATGGCGTGCACCCGCATGAGGAGTCCCTCCCACCTAATCTCACCTGGATTCACTCATCTGGAGCAGTGTTTGTGTCTGCAGGAAGTGTGGGTAAACCTACTGAACATCACAATGAAGAGAAATAAAATACACTAAGAAGCTCAAGGGGCGCAGTGTTGCCCTGTTCTCATGCACCATGTTTTTCAGTGTGCTCCCCATATCAGGTGTCTCTATCAGGATACACCTTACATCAATGTCCCCATCAGAGTGCCCCTTTACATCCAGTGACCCCATCACAGTGCCCTTTTCCATTAGGTGTCCCCACCAGAGTGCTCCCTTCCATCAGGTGTCCCCATCAGAGTGCCCCCTTCCATCAGGTTTAGACATCACAGTGCCCCTTTCCATCAGTTTTACCCATCAGAATGCCCCCTTCCATCAGGGGTCCCCATCAGAGTGCCCCCTTACATTCAGTGTCCCCATCAGAGTGGCCCCTTACATCAGGAGTCCCTATCAGAATGCCCCCTTCTATCAGATGTCCACATCAGAGTGCCCCCTTCCATTAGGTGTCCCCATCAGAGTATCCCCTTCCATTAGGTGTCCCCATCAGAGTATCCCTTTATATGAGGTGTCCCCATCGGAGTGCCCCCTTCCATTAGGTGTCCCCATCAGAGTATCCCTTTCTATGAGGTGTCCCCATCAGAGTGCCCCCTTCCATTAGGTGTCCCCATCAGAGTATCCCCTTCTATCAGGTGTCCCCATCAGAGTTACATATAGTAATTTTATATCTATCAAAAAATAAGCAATGTGCAATTTCCAGTGCATTTCAACAATATTGTCAATTTTCAGTGTGCCCCCCATATCAAGTGTCTCTATCAGGATACCCCTTCCATCAATGTCCCTATCAGAGTGTCCCTTTACATCCATTGACCCCATTAGATTGCCCTTTTCCATTAGGTGTCCCCACCAGAGTGCCCCCTTCCATCAGGTGTCCCCATCACAGCCACTGTTTCCATCAGTTTTTCCCATCAGAGTGCCCCCTTCCATCAGGTGTCCCCATCAGAGTGCCCCCGTCCAACAGGTGTCCCCATCAGAGTGCCCCTTCCATTAGGTTTACACATCACAGTGCCCCTTTCCATCAGTTTTACCCATCAGAATGCCCTCCTCCATCAGGTGTCCCCATCAGAGTGCCCTTTCCATCAGGTTTACACATCACAGTGCCCCTTTCCATCAGTTTTACCCATCAGAATGCCCCCTTCCATCAGGGGTCCCCATCAGAGTGCCCCCTTACATTCAGTGTCCCCATCAGAGTATCCCCTTCTATCAGGTGTCCCCATCAGAGTGCCCCCCCATCAGGTGTCCCCAGCAGAGTATCCCCTTCTATCAGGTGTCCCACT
>BLSH010472300.1:456848-468393 GCA_018402905.1 Glandirana rugosa
GTCCCCCCCCCCCCATCAGGTGTCCCCAGCAGAGTATCCCCTTCTATCAGCTGTCCCAATCAGAGTGCCCCCTTCCATCAGGTATCACCCTCACAGTGTCCCCATGACAATGCACCCTTAGGTGCAGTGTCCCCATTGGTGTGCCCCCTTCCATCGGGTCTCCCCATCAGAGTACCCCCTTCCATCAGGTGTCCCCATCAGAGTACCCCTTCTATCAGGTGTCCCCATCAGAGTACCCCCTTCCATCAGGTGTCCCTATCAGAGTGCCCCCTTCCATCAGGTGTCCCTCATCACAGTGTCCCCTTACATCCTTTGTCCCCATCAGAGTGCCCCCTTCTGTTAGGTGTCCCCATCAGAGTATCCTCTTCTATCAGTTGTCCCCATCAGAGTTACAAATAGTCATTTTATATCTATCAAAAAATAAGCAATGTGCAATTTCCAGTGCATTTCAACAATATTGTCAATTTTCAGTGTGCCCCCCCATATCAAGTGTCTCTATCAGGATACCCCTTACATCAATGTCTCCATCAGAGTGCCCCTTTACATCCAGTGACCCCATCAGAATGCCCTTTTCCATTAGGTGTCCCCACCAGAGTGCCCCCTTTCATCAGGTGTCCCCATCACAGTCCCTGTTTACATCAGTTTTTCCCATCAGAGTGCCCCCTTCCATCAGGTGTCCCCATCAGAGTGCCCCTTCCATCAGGTGTCCCCATCAGAGTGCCCCCTTCCATCAGGCTTACACATCACAGTGCCCCTTTCCATCAGTTTTACCCATCAGAATGCCCTCTTCCATCAGGTGTCCCCATCAGAGTGCCCCATTCCATCAGGTTTACACATCACAGTGCCCCTTTCCATCAGTTTTACCCATCAGAATGCCGCCTTCCATCAGGTGTCCCCATCAGGGTGCCCCCTTACATTCAGTGTCCCCATAAGAGTATCCCCTTCTATCAGGTGTTCCCATCAGAATGCCCCCTTGTCACCATCACAGTGTCCCCATCACAGTGCACCCTTAGATCCAGTGTCCCCATTGTGTGTCCCTTTCCATAGGGTCTCCCCATCAGAGTACCCCCTTCCAACAGGTGTCCCCATCAGAGTGCCTCCTTACATTCAGTGTCCCCATCAGAGTGGCCCCTTACATCAAGTGTCCCCATCAGAGTGCCCCCCTTACACCAAGTGTCCCCATCAGAGTGCCCCTTCCATTAGATGTCCCCATCAGAGTATCCCCTTCTATCAGGTGTCCCCATCAGAGTGCCCCCCCCATCAGGTGTCCCCAGCAGTGTACCCCCTTCTATCAGGTGTCCCAATCAGAGTGCCCCCTTCCATCAGGTGTCACCATCACAGTGTCCCCATCACAATGCACCCTTAGATGCAGTGTCCCCATCGGTGTGCCCCCTTCCATCGGGTCTCCCCATCAGAGTACCCCCTTCCATCAGGTGTCCCCATCAGAGTACGCCTTCTATCAGGTGTCCCCATCAGAGTACCCCTTTCCATTAGGTGTCCCTATCAGAGTACCCCCTTCCATCAGGTGTCCCTATCAGAGTGCCCCCTTCCATCAGGTGTCCCCCATTACAGTGCCCCCTTACATCCTGTGTCCCCATCAGAGTGACCCCTTACATCAGGTGCCCCCTTACATCCAGTGTCCCCACCAGAGTGCCCTTTCCATTAGGTGTTCCTAGAAGAGTGCCCAATATATCAAGTGTCCCCATCAGAGTGCCCCCTTTCATCAAGTGTCCCCTTCACACTGCTCTCTTACATTAAGTTTGGAAAAATCAGGTCCCCTTCCCTGCTATACTGTGTGCCGGAGCTGTGTAAATCTCTGGGTTGGATGGACAGAAATACAAATCCTTTGGCAGGTAGAACATTTTCCACATATGTAGTTTATCTGTGTGCTGAGACATTTGCCTCTGCAGAGTGAAGTAAGGGGCTGCCATTGCTGACCTTCTTCTAGTCGCCCAGCTGTCACACTGATCCCCCGACTTCAGTACTTTCTGGGTCACTGATCCAGGTCAAGCATACAGCAAGTGAACAGATAACCATGTAAAACGGCAGTGTCCAATAATAATAAAACAGCAGTGGATCTGCTCACTCAAAGCTCCTATAAAGAAAACAATGTCATCTCTGAGCCGTGCCGCATCATGGTGGATTGAGGACTGGGTGGCGAGGCTCCGAGGTGACATTGTTTTTCCTTCAGAATGCAGCAAGTAAAGTCAGAGAGAAGTCAGAACTCCTGATCTGCATACAGTAACTGTTATTGGTTGTACCTAATGTATTGGTGTCATTAGATCATGTGACTGCCAGGCAATCAGCGTTTCGTAAAGACGAGGTCAGCAACGGAAGACTCTGCCTTTACTCAGTAAAGATTTTCTTCAATGCTGTTGGCTTTACCACTGAGAAGAGTCACACAGACAGGAAGTGAGCGGAATTACTGCCTATGCAGCTTCTAATGCACACTGTTGGAAGCTCACAGTATGCAGTGAAATCAGAGTAAGCAATGTCAGTACAGAAGAGGAGCCTGTACAGCTGTGCAAGACTAAGGTGAGGGTGGAGTTCAGCTTGAAGGAACAACAATGGCCAAATGCATAAACAATCAGATCTGAAATCAGCCAGACAGTGGGAGAGCCGAGTGCCTGCTTTGTAAGATTATGGGTGGGGTTACTTATCTTTTACTTATAAAGAACCATTACTTTCTACCATTTTACAACTGGTTGTAAAGTAAATGTACATCCATTGTCAAAAATATATAACTTGACGGGAAGAAGTTATGCAGACTCTGATCCTGAGCTAACAGTCTAACCTGGGAACCAGGAATGATATAAAACGTCTATAAAATCTTGAAGAGGAAGGATCAACCCCTTACAATGCAGAATATACCAGAGCTCAGGAAAAGGGAGCTCCGCGTGGGCGGTCACCAGTGTGGTGATGATCACTGAAAAGCCTATCAGCAGAAAGGAGGTGGGGCAGTGGCACCACAGACCCTGAAAGAAGTTGATGTGGATGATGTGGGTGGATCACAAGCATTGCAATCCTTTTGCCATAAGACAGCCCTTAGCGTTCCAACCAAACTTCGCCATTTGAAGCAGATCTTCGCACGCTGACCACCCCCCCATCATTTTTCTGTCATTCCACTGCTACTCTTCTCTCTAACAACTGCATATTATGTATTTATTAAATACTTTTTCTTGCCTGGGCTGAGATGACTTATTCATTGTTCGTGTTACCCATCACAGGACGCCTCGGGGTACCCTATGCCATTTGCGGAGCATCATGCGGTGGGAGGCTGCTTTCTTGTAGCAAGCCCCCTGATGATGTGCCTCCATACATGTGTGTAGTCAAAGGGCTGGCTGCAAGATTCAGCAAGACACAGCCGGCTACCAATGGCGTAAGAAACAAAGATGGCGGCGTAGGACTGGGTGTGCAGCAGCAAAATGGCTGATTCCTGACGAATATCACTGGATTTGCGGGGCGTCAATGCTTTTGATGGACACTGCTCTACTTGGGCCACCTGCCAGCCCTTTCTTGCAACCAGTCCACTGACGATGCGTGTTATCAGGGGGCCGGCTGCAAGATCCAGGAAGGGAAAGCTGGCTCCCGGTAATGTAAGAAGAGAAGATGGCAGTGCGGTTCAAGGTGTGCAGCAGCAAAGTGGCGGATTACTACAAAACACCACTGGATTCGCTGGGTGTGAGGATGTATTTGGTGGACACTGCTCTACGCGGGCTGCCTGCCTACCATCGTGCAGGAAAACAAACAATGAGGGGAGGCTCAGTTTTGGTTGGTGACAGCTCCAAAAGCTAGTAAATGGCAAGAAGTAACCACTCTCTTGTAAACCCTATGGTTACCTGTACATCCGAAACCACTGGTTCATGGCCTACACAATGCCTAAAATAAAAGAGTAGTCTATCCAAATTTTAACTGTTTCCAGTCTCTTAGGTCTTATCAGTGTAAGACAGGAAAACCATGATGGTGAGTAGTGGAGAAACAACACAGAATAATCAGTAAAATTATTAAGGAAAAAAAAAGTTATATCTGGAGTTTGCATGTTCCCCCTATGCTTGCGTAAGTTTCTTCCCACACTCCAAAGACATGCTGCCCAAATTGACCCTAGTATGCGTGTACAAATTGTCTATGCACGTGTTATTGAGTGCCAGTGCCAAGCCTAGCCATTGGGTAGGTTAAAGTGGAACTAAACCCTCTTATCCTTCTCCGCCATAGAAGCTGACATGTTAGCTTCTCTTTGATCCGCAACTACCACGGCGCTGAACATGTGATCAGTTACGACACCAGACATTTGATGGTTTGACAGTTTGGTTGAGAGGTCACACAAATGTGACAGTTAGCATTACCAGAATGCCAGGAATGTAACTGTTTTTTGAAGCCGTTAAAGCGGTAGTAAACCCATGCATTTAACAGGTTAAAAACCAGTCACATTTCCGGCATGTGCCGGAAATGTAACACTCCCACTGGTTGTGCTCTAAACCATACTGTCAAACCATCCAATGGCTGTTGTCATAGCTGATCACATGTGCAGTTGTAGATTAAACAGAGGCCAAGATGGCAGCTTCCTTGGCTGAAAATGATAGGAGGGTTTACTACCACTTTAAATAGAAAGGTTTAGTTCCCCTTTAAAGTTTAAGTAAACCCATCGATTTAACAGTTTGAAAAAAGAATTACTAGCACATGCCAGGAATGTAACTGTCCCATTTACTTATGCTCTCAGCCAAAGTGCCAAACCATCAAATGGCTGTGTCATAGCTGGTCACATGTGCAGCACCATGGCAGTTGAAGATCAAAGAGAGGCCAAGATGGCAGCTTCCTTGGCTGAAAACCATAGGAGGGTTTAGTTCCACTCACAATGAAAGACCTGGTGACCTACCTTGTACAAAAAATGCCATGAAAATGCTATGGGAAAATTGGCTCTCAGACATGTGGGACAGCACCGAGGATTAGTCGTTAGCACTCCCGTCTTGTAGTATTGGGCTCCTCAGTTCTATGTGCATGGAGCCTGAATGTTCTCCTCGGGTTTCTGCCCACACTCCAAATTCATACCGGATAATTGACCCCTTCCTAAATTGGCCCTAGTAGTCGTAATATAGAAGCCATTCCACAATTACATTTTCTATGCCAGAAACATTAGAATTTGTATCTCTTCAGTCCTAAACTGCCATAATATGACACAGATGCTCAATCTATGGCCTCATCCATTGAAATTTGGCTTTGCAAATTCATTCACAATTTACATTCTGCTTCATCCAGCTGCAAAATGAACGAATTCAAAGATTAACTAGGCATGACTGATTTTCTGAATCTCATATAGGATACATTTTATTAAGAACAATGGGTTTCTTGGACCTCTGGAATCAGATTTATGAGGCGAAATGGAATCATGTCCCATCTGGAGAGCAGCATACATACACGGATAAAAGCAAATAAATACAACTCTCTCTAGGAAGGCTTTCCAAAGGGAAATCCTTATTTTACATCAACTTCACAAATTCAGACTGCAGACTGTTCTGTGAGCAGATGGAACTTCCATCCAAAACTGCTTTTTTTTTTTTTTTGGATAGAACAAGGGAGGGTTATAACAACTATCAGATTTTATTTCACCATCAGAAATACAGAATACCATCACTTCCTGTCCCATAGCCAAACAGGAAGTGAAAGGAAATCCCTGCAAATTAAGGGAATTCCTTGGGGACCTCCAAGGTCACCAGAACTAGCGTCCCTGTTGGAATTTTCTTTTACTTTCACTTTCAATGAAATTGGTAAACAGGACAAATAGAGAGGGTGAATCTCATTAATGGGGGGCACAGACAACAATAAAAATTGACCGGTGTTTAAATCCATCTCTACTCTATCCAAAACCAAAAAAAAAGCTTTGCCTTTAGTTATACTTTAAAGATGAATGCCAGGGATAGCAATTTTTACCAAGTTATGTTGGTCCAGCTTGGAACAATGTACAGTAAGTATATACAGTAAGTGCCCTACTTATGAACGAGTTCCGTTCTGGGAGCTCATTCGTAAATCCAACAAAGATCAGCGCTTGCAGACAAAGGCTGCGAGCGCTGATAAGTGTCTTCTAGCGGGGGGTGTCCCCCTGTTAGAATACAATAGCACAGTTGGAGAGATTGCTGCACCAACACTGCTTGTGTTGGTACGGCAATTTGTCAGTTTTTTTTAGTTCAGCCTGCTGGGTTGAACGAAAAAAAACCAAAACACATGTTCGCGTCTTTGAAAGTTTGCAACTCAAAGTTCGTATGTAGGGGACTTACAGTACCATACTTTTGGAATCCCAGTGTAAGCTGAAAATCATTGTAGCAGAAACCGCTTCTCCAGGGATCTCCACCAGCTTCCAGGTCCTATGCTGAGTGGCTGCCCTGGTTTTTGTGAACACAGAAGGTCATCCACTCAGCACAGGCGACCATTCAGAGAACACTTTTTTACATCTTCTCAATGAATAGAAAGCGTTCTCTGATTGGAGATGCATGGAAGTGACGTCACAATCTTCAGCAGTGACATAGGGGTCAGGGGAAGGAACCATGGTGAATGGCAGAAGGCAGAGACACTCAACACTCTTGGAAGAAGGAATGACTAGCGGAGGCCCAAAAGCTAGGAAGGAGAGATAGGAAACATAGACCTAATGGGTGATTATAATACCTCCTCCTCCATAGAAGAAGACTTTCAGCTTTTCTTAAAGCAAAATGGGGTTGCTTTTAAGACTAAAACTGATATTTTTGTGTAAGATGGATGCTGGTGGAATGAATTGCAGGATGCCTGTACTTATAAACCACCTACGACTAACTTGAGATCAGTAGCCACCCAGTTTGGTCCTCTTTGCTTGTGGAGCTGACTGGTACATAATGTATGACTTTTCTCCTAATGGAAAATCTGTCCATATGAAAACCTGACTGTTGATGAATATTTCCATTGGGGGTTGATAGAGAAAAAGCCAAGCACGTACAATTACCATGTGTCCCTCCAGTTCAGAAGAGGACCAGACTATTACTCGGTCCTGCCCAGGCCATAGCTCATCAACTGGGTCACCCGCTGGTCTGAGGTTTATGTAGTTTAATGGCTATTTATAACTCTTTAGATCCCCATTGGTGACAATTGCTTTGGCTTAACCAATTAAATGTTCATCCAAATTAATTTCTCCAGTTGGCACGATGATGTCTGAAACATATTCATTTATGGCATTATTGTATTCAGTCACAATAACAACTAGAAGAGCCAAACATCTTCAATCTGCAGCTGAAGAGAAACTAGATGATCCCATTGGCAATGGAGTTGTCAGTAAAAATACAGCCTATTCATACTCTAGATACCATCACTGAGAATGCAGCCTATGTGTTCACCGGAGACTGGTGACCTCACTGAGAATGCAGCCTATCCATTTACTGGAGACTGGTGACATCACTGAGAATGCGGCCTATCCATTCACTGGAGACTGGTGACATCACTGAGAATGCAGCCTATCCATTCACTGGAGACTGGTGACATCACTGAGAATGCAGCCTATCCATTCACTGGAGACTGGTGACATCACTGAGATTGCAGCCTATCCATTCACTGGGTCTGGTGACATCACTGAGAATGCCGCCTATCCATTCACTGGAGACTGGTGACATCACTGAGATTGCAGCCTATCCATTCACTGGGTCTGGTGACATCACTGAGAATGTAGCCTATCCATTCACTGGAGACTGGTGACATCACTGAGAATGTAGCCTATCCATTCACTGGAGACTGGTGACATCACTGAGAATGCAGCCTATCCATTCACTGGAGACTGGTGACATCACTGAGATTGCAGCCTATCCATTCACTGGAGAATGGTGACATCACTGAGAATGCAGCCTATCCATTCACTGGAGACTGGTGACATCACTGAGAATGTAGCCTATCCATTCACTGGAGACTGGTGACATCACTGAGATTGCAGCCTATCCATTCACTGGAGACTGGTGACATCACTGAGATTGCAGCCTATCCATTCACTGGAGACTGGTGACATCACTGATAATGCCGCCTATCCATTCACTGGAGACTGGTGACATCACTGAGATTGTAGCCTATCCATTCACTGGAGACTGGTGACATCACTGAGAATGCAGCCTATCCATTCACTAGAGACGGGTGACATCACTGAGAATGCAGCCTATCCATTCACTGGATACTGGTGACATCACTTAGAATGCAGCCTATCCATTCACTGGAGACTGGTGACATCACTGAGAATGTAGCCTATCCATTCACTGGAGACTGGTGACATCACTGAGAATGCAGCCTATCCATTCACTGGAGACTGGTGACATCACTGAGAATGCAGCCTATCCATTCACTGGAGACTGGTGACATCACTGAGAATGCTGCTTATCCATTCACTGGAGACTGGTGACATCACTGAGAATGTAGCCTATCCATTCACTAGAAAGCAGTAACATAATTGACAATGCGGGGTGTCTATTCACTAAAAAGCAGTGACATCACTGGCAATGCAGCCTATCCATTCACTAGTGACTAGACTACTGCCATCTCTGATAATGAATCCAATCCATTTACTAGAAACTAATGACGTCTCTCAGAATACCGCCAATCCATTCACTAGAAAGCAGTGATATCACTAACAATGCAGCCTATCCATTCACTAGAGACTACTGACATATCTGAGAATACAGCCTATCCATTTACAGGAGACCAGTGACATTATTGACAATGCAGACTGTCCATTCACTAGAGACCAATGACATCACTGTAAGCGTGTCCTATCCATTTCCTATAGTCCAATGATGTCACCAGAGAATGCATTTCCATGACTTTCCATCCAGGGCTGGATGGACAGAAATGCGAGTCCTTTATGTGTATTTTTATCTGTTTGCTTGCCTAAATTTGAACTTCAAGGTTACACCATCTTAAAATTGTAATGTTTGAATGTAATGAAAATATGTTCCTATGTGGACCCCATGAAATACATGATACTGAGCCACCAATGACATCTTGAATTTTGGTCTTTAGGTTTCTTATCCTGTAAAAAACCCAGAACACCACCCATGAGTCACTCAACTCATTCTTCCCAATCACCGCTTGAGGGGAAGAACGAGGAAAGCCCACTCCATCTATAGAAGTACGAGGAAAGCCCACTCCATCTATAGAAGTACGAGGAAAGCCCACTCCATCTATAGACTTTCCTTCCTAAGAAACTGCATAAAGTGAAACTAACATTTCAGATAAGAGGTCTGATTCAGGTTTCAGTAATGATTCCTTTTTGTTCATCTCATTGATGTACATTTTTCAGTCAAATCTTTCGACCGAAGAAGAACTGCAGTTAGTTTATCTTTAACGCAAATTTGTAGTTTCCCATACTAGACAAATGAACCAATTTAACCACTTAAGGACCGGAAGGATTTCCAGCTTTAGGACCGGAGCCCTTTTTGCGATTCGGCGCTGCGTCGCTTTAACTGACAATTGCGCGGTCGCAATTGCGTCCTTTTTTTCCCACAAATAGAGCTTTCTTTTGGTGGTATTTGATCCCCTCTGCGTCATTTCTGATCGCCGCTATAAACAAAAGAAGAGCGACAATTTTGCAAAAAAAAACAAATTTCTTACTTTTTGCTAAAATACAAATCCAAAAAAAAAATATAAAAAAACATTTTTTTTCACCGTTTTTGGCCGATTTATATTCTTCCACATATTTGCGATAAAAAAAATCGCAATCAGCGTTTATTGATTGGTTTGCGCAAAAGTGGTCGCGCTTACGGGTGATGAGAATTCATTTTTGGGGTTTTTATTTTATTTTTTACTAATAATGGCGGCGATCTGCGATTTTTTGCGGTACTGCGATATTTCAGCGGACATGTCGGACCATTTTGACACTTTTTTGGGACCATTGGCATTTATACAGCGATCAGTGCTATAAAAATGCACTGATTACTGTGTAAATGCCATTGGCAGTGAAGGGGTTAACCTGCAGGGGGCGCTCTAAGGGTTAACTGTGTTCCCTGGGCGTGTTCTAACTGTGGGGGGACTGCCCTAACAGGAGAAGGGAAGTGGTCACAGCCTTCATGTACAGGAAGGCTGTGATCACAGCCCTTCCCCCTTCACAGAGCGGAGGTCCGTGTTTACTTACACGGAGCTCCGCTCCTTCGCTCCGGGGGGGGCCATCGCGGGTAGCCGGCGGCAATCGAAGCCGCCGCACCCGCTCCCCGGCCCTCCCCGGACACAGTGAGCGTGCGGGCGCGCCTCCGGCGCCGCGCGCGCGCTCACTAGGCGCGATCACGCGGATACAGAGCCACTTTGCCGCCGTCAATTGCCGATTGACGGTCGGCAAGTGGTTAAGACCAAGCCTTTTCTGACACTTTTGGTTTACGTAATAATTCGTATTTTTATAGTACATAGTTGGTCAGGTTGAAAAAAGACACAAGTCCATCTACTTCAACCAATAAAAAAATAAAATCATACAATCCCATATACACAATCCTATACCTGCAGTTGATCCAGAGGAAGGTGAAAACCCCCAACAAAGCATAATTCTATTTGCTCCAGCAGGGGAAAAAAATCCTTCCAGATTCCCGAGAGTCAATCAGATTTTCCCTGGATCAACTTTACCTATAAATGCCAGTATCCAGTTATGTTATGTACATTTAGGAAAGAATCCAGGCCTTTTTTAAAGCAATCTACTGAGCTGCCCAGAAGTCCAGGGAGTCTATTCCACATTTTTACAGCTCTAACTGTGAAGAAACCTTTCCGTATTTGGAGATGAAATGCCTCCTTGTCCTCTGTGATGAACTTAAAGTGAATAACTCAACACCAAGTTCACTATATGGACCCTTTAATGTATTTATACATGTTGAACATATCCCCCCTGAAAGGGGTTGTAAAGGCAGAAGGTGTTTTATCTTAATGCATTCTATGCATTAAGATAAAAAGCCTTCTGTGTACAGCAGCCCCCCTAATACTTACTTGAGCCCCCTCTGTCCAGCAATGTCCACGAGACTCTCCCTCCTGCTGAGACACAGCAGCGGTGCCGCGGCTGTTAATAAAAGTCTGTTAACCAATCAGGAGAGAGAGGGGGCGGGGGCAAATTAATGCTTTGTGTCTGAATGGACACACACTGTTCTGTTACATGATTTGCATGTAACATAAATATGCAGCTATAGTAATGTTTTTATAGTTGGTTATTACAATGCCATCTTGTGGTTCTTTTGGATATTACACCTTTCTATTGTATTTTCTAAGTGTGTACCTCCCATCCTCTGTGAGCTATTTCCTCTTCCTAGTTCACTCTACTCTGTAACTTCCTGTTCCGGGTGCACTCTGCTATTCTATTTCCTCTTCCTGTGTCCTCTCTCTCATGAGGTAAAGAATATGGCTACATGCTAGAAGGCCTCTCTCAATCTACTTGCATCCTAGGACACATTACTATGTTTTGACCTGCAGTTACCATCTTTCGACCATCTGTCACATTTGTTGTATGCTGTACCTGCTATTCCAATGAATAAACGCTCGTGGAAGAAATCGGTAATTGGTGAGTCACTATCTGATAAGAACT
>BLSH010472300.1:487660-501947 GCA_018402905.1 Glandirana rugosa
ACTGTACGAATAAATATAATGTTTCCTACAAATGTAAGGGACATTATCCTTATTTTCATTAGTTTTTTTTTAATTTCCATGTCACATTTTTATTTCCATTTTATTTGTTCTTTTTTGTTTTAAATTTCGCGGGGTAGGGAAACTAGGGACACTAGAAATCTCACTCTCGTTATTAAGATCTCTCTGGAGGAGACATTGAGATTTGTCCATAGGACATTTTTACAAATTTCGCAGTGGATACCTCTAAAAATTCATGGTTTCAAGCGGTGGTAAGGTGCTCTCACGTGGTAAAATTTCGTACTGTACAATCCATAGATAAATGAGACGCTTTGAAGTAGAAAGTGTAATATCTTTTTTTAACCCGATTGAAATGACAAAAAAAATTTAAGTAATTTCACATAAAAAGGGGGGTTTTTTCGTAAACTTTCTGTCGATGTGTTTATGTCACACAACATTGTATAACGTTACTGGCCGTAAAATAAGAGATCCCAGAGACGATTTTTTATATATTACAAACCCCCAAGATTCAGTAAAAGATCGTTTTTTATAACCTATAATTTAACATTTGTTGTTTACAGTCTTTTTCCAGAATTCTTGTTTATTTTACCTTTATTTTTACACTGTACCTTTAATTTTTTTTTGATTACTTTTATTCCTATTACAGGGAATGTAAACATCCTTTGTAATATAAATAAGCATGTCAGATCCTCTTTATTGACAGATATGGGGTCAAAAAGACCCCACATTTCTAATTTACCTTTAAAAGCAGAAAAATAAATAAATTACATTTTGCCGTCAGACATCGCTCCGGTCCTTCAAGGGCATAGAGCCGAGTGGGGGCTATCTTGCTCTCACTCTGTTTCCTGCCTAACCATCAGCCGCACTAGATTGGTTCTGGGCTTACCAGCAGCTCTGGTAAGCTCAGAAGCTGCCAGAAAGTGGCGGTGGGGGCACCTTTCCTTTTTTGCCTATAAAAGTGCTCCCGTGGCGAATCTGCCGCTGGCATCACTTTTATCAGAAAGCCAACTGTCTGAAAAGAAAAAAAAAGATACTGGTGCTATGGCATCTAGCTGCAGCCATAACGCCCCATATTTCACTGTAAAATCATGACGTACATTTACAGTTAGGCAGTCAGCAAGTATTAATATCCACATGGATCAGCACTTAAAGTGGTACTAAAGCCTAAACTTTTTTACTTTAATGCACTAAGGTACTACCTGTCCTCCCCCCCTTTGACCCTAAACACTTAAATGACCTCTTTCACTGCGCCTGTGCTGTCCCCGGCCCCAGACTTGCTCCCTTCCCTTACTACCTTCACAGGGTAGCTGCTGCTGTCAGTCAAAGCCCTGTGAAGAGAGAAAGGGGTGTGGCTTACTGGCAACATGTGTCTATTGACACACACAGCCTGGCTCGGGACCAAAGGAGGAAGACCTGAACTGCTGAATTCCAGCAAAGGAGGCAAGCAACCTTTCTGTGCAATATCATTGCACAGCGCAAGTAATGAGTACTTCTTTTTTATTTTGTAAAAAAAATACATTTGAATTATAGTATCACTTTAGACTGAGTAAATGCAAACCACACAGCAAAAACATTTGTGCTTGTTCTCCAATGCTTCTCGAAAGTACAAAAACTACGAAAAAGATTAATAATTTTTTTGAAGAAGACAGCGCCAATGGGGTTACATGCAGAAACTGCAAACCAGACAAGAGTTCCAACCCTTCCCTTCTCTAATCTACAAAAAAATAAAGATAAAATTCATTTTAAAGAGACTCTTTCATTACCGAAAATAAACATAAAACTGCTGCAGGTACAAAGTGCAAGCATCTAGAGATGTCTAAAGGTTTCAATACTCTATCGTTATGGTGAAATGCAGGACCCTTCTAACAAAGCTCCATTAATTCAGGGCAGTGCCAAGGCTTTCTACTAGCTCCCTCCACATTCCCATTGGACCTTCACTATAATGGACAGCATCCCTGGCCTATATGGCAAGCAAGGATGGGCAAGGCTCAGCACTATGAAGAAGTGCCAAATCCTGGCTTGTCAAAACAGCCAGGAATTCTGCCATAACCAAAAGGCATGAGAACCTCTAGGCACCTGCACCTCATACCCAAAGCAGACATTATTTTGAGGAGGGTTATTAAGAGATTTTCTTAGAAAAACTCTTTAATGCAAGAAAAACGATGCACACCACCATCTACTGTATGTATATTTACTGAACATGTTTCTTGGAGATCTTTTTGAGGACATAGGCCTTACTGGAGGTTCATATCTTACCGGAGGTTTTATTTCTGACAATTTTCTGATAACATCAGTTGATCACAATGCAAGATAGGTTTTATCTCTATGTCCTTAAGCACAATTTCTCTTGTGTTTCCGCCAATGATTCATCACACTAAACAGTATTAAAAATACCAAGAGTTTTGTATCATGTTTGTGTGACGTTTGTGGGGTAAGAAGAATGTCACCAGCACACCAAGGATCTCCAGAATAGGTCCAAAGCTTTATTCAGCAATCACATTGCAGTAGCGACGTTTTGGAGCATCGGAAGAGCCCTTCATCAGGCAGGTGTCACATGCCTGATGAAGGGGTACTGCAAGTCTCCGAAGCATCGTCACTATAACTATGAAGTGATTTTCGAATAAAGCTTTGGACCCATTCTGGAGATCTTTGGTATGCAGGTGACATACTTCTCCCTTTGAATGTCTTCAGTTTCCAGTTGGTGGTCGCTACAACACCCATTTACATTTACAGTGAGTTTCAGGAACATGTGCGTTGGGGGTGTAGTGCTTGAATGTTTGTACAGTTTCACGAAGGGAAAGGTCACACGTTCATCTAAGGGTAAGAGTCAAGGGACAAGTTAGTAAGCACCCTGACAGGAAGCCAAATATTGTGGACACCCGTCCATCAGACCTATATGAGCTTGCTGGATATCCCATTCCACAACCATGTGGAGCCAACTCTATATTAATGCTGCCCACTACCACATTATATCTTATTAAGTCATAATTGTGTGATCCCTGCACCATGGGCTGGAAAAAGTCACTAACATACTTCCAGGCTAATACAGTGACTCCAATGGTTAAACCCGGCCATAGATGGCTGGGATCTCAGCTGCTTATGGAGGAACCAGCGAGATTCAAACCATGTATAGGCAGGCTGAATGTACCCAACTTGATTGATCGATCAACTTGGGTACAACCAGCCTGCTGGATTTTTACATGTGATTATTGCTAGTAGCTATTATATTTGCTCGCAGTAATCACCGTGTTCTCCCGCCGGACACAGCTCCCCATTCCCCCCCCCGCCTGGGAGAACACAATGGCTCTATGGGAGGGATTCCCCCATCAACACTGACTGTGTTAATGGGGGAATCGAGAGCCTTTCTTTCCTGCAACCCATGATTGCAGGAAAGAAAATTGCTCCTTCTATTGCCGGCTTTAGAACAGTGGTCTCCAAACTGTAGCCCTGGGGCTGGATACGACCCTTTATCTGCTTTTGCTTCCTGCCCTGGTGCCCTGTATCCTGATGGGGCGCTATTTCTCCCACTGCCACCAATGATGGTGCACTATTCCTCCCACTGACACCACTGATGGGGCACTATTCCACCCACTGACATCAATGATGGGGCACTATTTCTCCCACTGCCACCAATGATGGGGCACAATTCCTCTCACTGACACCAGTGATTAGAAACATTTCCTCCCACTGACACCAATGATGGGGCACTATTCCCCCCACTGATGCCAATGATGAGGCACTATTCCTCCCACTGACAACAATGATGGGCCATTATTCCTCCCACTGACACCAATGATGGGGCACTATTCCTCCCACTGATACCAATGATGAGGCACTATTCCTCCCACTGATAGGGTACTACTCCTTCCCCAATAACAAAGATGGGGACATTGTTAACTGTCACTGACACCAGGACATTTTCTACTCCTGCTGGCCCCAGTTCTGACCCCCCCCCCCCCTAAAATATAAAGGACAGTAAACTGGTCCTTTGTTTAGAAAGTTTGGAAATCTCTGCTTTAGAAGGTACAGAGATACAGTGTGATGCAAAGAATAGAGGTGGAGCCGGTCAACTTCTTAGAGTCCAAAATAGGTTTATTCAAGTTACCCAAAAGAAGATAAATCCAGCTGCTTCCATCTTATGATTTTTACTCCATCTGTAGCATATTCATAGATTGAGGATCACAGGATAGAATCCTGCAATTCTCACTCTATGACTAAGCTTGTGTACAATTCTTTTGTATGGGGTAACTTGAACAAACCTATTTCAGACTTTTAGAAGTTGAGTGGCTCCACCTCTATTCTTTGCTATTACTATTTGGGCTTGGCACCCTCCTGTCAGTGCAGTGGGGTTGAGAAATCTACAATGGAGTATTTGGGGGTTGTTTACATATGAATTGTACTGTTTTTTAGCAACTATTCCAATTGAAACTCAGGTCTGACATATAAAAATGATTGCGCTTGTGGTAGCCCTATAGGGAGTAACAGACGAAGGCTGGCATATGCCTTGGATCAGCCAATATGCAAAGGTGAAGCACCAGATGTGTTTTTGAAAGCCCAGGATTTGTTTTATTAACAGTCACATTCAGTTAAACCCAACACATGGTTCCACAGGTAATCCTTCATCAGGGCTTGAAGGATTCTAAAGGTAGGACACACATACTGGACTGGTAAGAATGGGGTGATTCTGAAGGACCATTTCTGTAACAAAAGATAGAAAGCAAGCTGGGTTTTTTCCTCAGCATTCATTACGCCTTGCTGAAGAAGGACCTGCTGAACCCCCAAAATGTGTTGGCCTTACTGTTGATGAAATAAATACTTCTGGCAAACAACTCATCCAGCAAAAACCCATCTGGCAAATTCCTCCTTTCCTAAAAAAAAAACAAGTTCTGACTTGCTTGCCTCATACATTTCACCATGGCTGTGGTTCAGAGGGCACTAATGCCAGAGACAGATAGGCAATTGATATTTTCAGAATGGTCAGCAATTGCGGCCTCAATATTTCTCTCAGTCCAAGTACAAAATCCTGAGCGCTGAGGAAAAAAATTCCAATTTTTGTTTTAACTAAAATACATTTTGACCTTGCATGGCTGGAGAAGCAATAGAACTTCACGTCAGAGAGCCTCACAGCTGGTCATTTCAAGGATAAATATCCCCAACACTGCTGACAAGACATATTTGTTGTAAACTCAAATATAATCGTATCCACGGAAGACACCTGCACGCCTATAGCAATGGAATGCAAATACAGTAATGCTATGCAATAAGAAATTCTTCATTGTTTTAAGACTCGAAGATGACCTTTGTATAGACAACAAAGCACATTAAGAAGAGGTCCTGGCAGCACCGTTTATGTCAAAGTTACCCCCCTTAAAGAGACCATGTGACAGGGTTTGATTAAAGCCTAACTCCCCCCCCCCCCCCCAACCATCTTATACTCACCTTCACGTTGATTCTCCGTGGCATCTAGATTGGTCAGTAGGCCCAAGCAGGCCGTTATTTAAAAAAACTGGATTTTTTACTTGCCGTAAAATCCCTTTCTCTGAGTTCATTGATGGGCACAGCAGCTCATGGACAAGTGGGTTATGCTGCCCTCTTCAGGAGTGAACAGGCAGTTCTAACAGCAAAAGAACAACAGACAGACACAGCCCCTCCCAGGGGGCAGTCTCCACTGACAGCAACCCTGCACCCTGCTACTGCTAGCTCAGTTTGTAACAAGCAGTGCAACGTAAACTAGAGGGGTGGGTGTTGTGTCCATCAATGAACTCAGAGAAAGGGATTTTACGGTAAGTCAAAAAATCACGTTTTCTCTTTCGTTCATTGACCGGCACAGCAGCTCATGGACAAGTGGGACGCCCAAAAGCAGTGCCAAAACAATGAGGGGTGGGTAACGGAACAGCAAAAGAACTTCACCCAACAGAACCCTCTGTGAGGAAACCAGAAACGTGTCTTACACAGCCGCCTGCAAAACTATGCGGCCAAATGCAGCATCTGAGGATGCTAAAACATCAACTTTGTAAAACTTTGAAAATGTGTGCACAGAGGACCAAGTAGCCGCCTTGCACACTTGAGACACAGACGCCTGATGTCAGAAAGCCCAGGAAGTGCTAATGGTCCTGGTAGAGTGAGCCGTGACCAGGAAAGGAGGCTCTAGACCCCGAACAGCATAGGCCTCGGGTCACGTCTGTCTAATCCAATGTGAAATAGTGGCCAACCAGGCTGCCAAGCTCTTGCATGGACCATCCACCACTACAAAGAGCGCATCTGACCTCTCGAAAGGAGGCCGTGGTCGCCAAATACCCCGCAGGGCCCGAACAACGTCCAGGGAGTGCAAAGCAACCTCCCTAGGGTGAGAGGGGTGCGGACAGAGCGAAGGAAGGACAATGTCCTCATTGATATGGAAAGATAACACCACCTTCGGCAAAAAAGAAGGTGATGGGCGTAGAACCACCTTACCTTTGTGTAGGACCAGAGACCTACAGGACAGAGCTGCCAACTCGGACACCCGCCGAGTGGATGTGATAGCTACCAGGAAAGCCACCTTTTGCAAAGTACCGAGAGGACCAAAGTGAGGTCCCATGGTGCCTGAGGCGACCGTACTTGGGGGGGGGGCGACATGTCTAACCCCCTGCACGAAAGTACGGATCAAAGAGTGCGTCGCCAAAGGACGCTGAAAAAAGATCGCCAGGGCAGAAATCTGACCCTTGATCATACTCAACGCCAGCTTCTGGTTGAGACCCTTCTGCAGAAAAGCCAGAACCCGAGATACCGAAAAAGATTGGGGATTCCACCACCCATTCTCGCACCAGGCGATATAAGCCCTCCAGGTGCGGGGGTAAATCTTTCGGGAAGTGGCCTTACATGCCTTAAGCATGGTGGAGATCACTGAGTCCGAGACACCTCAATCCCTCAACACCTGGGATTCAATATCCAGGCCTTTAAAGCCAGAGAGGGAAAAGCAGGGTGCAAGATGGGCCCCTGGGACAGTAGATCCTCGCGAAGCGGGAGTCGCCAGGGGACATCCACCACCATTCATACTACGTCGGCGTACCAAGGGCGCCTTGGCCAATCTGGAGCTAATAGAATGGTCAATATGCCCTCTGCTTCTATTCTGCGCAGAAGACGCAGAAGTAACTTGAGAGGGGGAAAGGCATAGATGAGCCGGTACCGAGCCCACGGAGCTACTAGGGCATCCACTGTTTCCGCCAAGGGATCCCTTGTCCTGGTCACGAAGGTCTGCACCTTCCGACCTTGAGATGAGACGCTAACAGGTCCACATCTGGAGTACCCCACCAACACGTTCGGGTGCAGGGACCACTCTCCTTGGTCCAACCCCTGACGACTGAGGTAGTCCGCCTGCTAATTCTCTACGCCCGGAATGTGGATGGCGGAGATTGCTGGTACATGGAGTTCTGCCCACCACAGAATGTGAGCTACCTCCGAGGCCGCAGCCGAGCTTCTTGTCCCGCACTGGTGATTCACGCATGCCACGGCCGTGGCATTGTCCAACTGGATCCGGACAAGGCACCCATGCAGCCTTCTCGTGCAATGGGAGAGGCAGCACCTGATGGCCCACAATTCCAGGACATTGATTGGGAGACGAGACTCCTCCGGAGACCACTGGCCTTGGGCTGACAACAGCCCCAGGACTCCTCCCCAGCCGATCAGGCTGGCGTCTGTCGTAACCACCGTCCAATGGAGGGGGAGGAACGACTTCCCCAGCCTCAAGGCCGGAGCCCGCATCCACCAGAGCAGCGATGACCTGGTCTGGTGGTCCACCCTGATCAACCGATCCAGGGATGAGGGGGACTTGTCCCACTTCAGAAGAATCTCCCGCAGCAGAGCACGGGTGTGACACGGGGCGAAAGGAACCGCCTTGAAGGTGGATACCATGAGCCCCAGGACCCGCATGCAAAAGCGTAGGGAGGACCATTTCTGGGACAGCAGAGACCGAACCGCCGACTGATGCGTCTGTAGCTTGGATGGTGGGAGGAAAAAATTTGCCTGGGCTGCATCCAGGATCAGACCCAGATACTCCAAGCGGTGAGACGGAGTCAGCACCGACTTCGGGCGATTGATCACCCAGCTGAACTCCTGCAGAGTGTGCAAGGCGATCATCACATCCCTGAGAGCTGGAGCCGACTCTGCTTGCAAGAGTAGGTCGTCCAGATATGCCACCACCGCGATGCCCCTCTGCCTCAGCAGAGCCAGAACCGGGGCCAGCAGCTTGGTGAAGACCCGAGGCGCAGAGGCCAGGCCAAACGGGAGAGCCACAAACTGATAATGTTGCTCCCCAACCACAAAGCGCAGAAAGTGCTGGTGCTGGGTGCATATGAGAACATGCAGGTACGCATCTTTGATGTCGAGGGAAGCCAGGAAATCGCCCTGGTGCAGGGCCGCTAGCACAGAGTGGACAAACTCCATCCTGAACCTTATTACACGTATGAAGCAGTTGAGGGCCTTCAGGTCCAAGATCGGCTGGACTCCATCCTTCTTCGGAACCACAAACAGGTTGGAGTAAAACCCTTGGAAACCACTACCCCTTGACGAAGTAGGTCCTGCACCGCCCCAAACAGGGCCTGCAGGCTGCCCGCGGGCAGTTGCTAGTTGGAGGCGAAGAACCTGTCCAGAGGAGGGGAACTAAATTTTATTCTGTACCCTCACAAAATCACCTTGTGCACCCAGCGGTCTGAAATGAGGGAAGTCCGCCGGTCCGCAAACCCCAGGAGACATCCCCCCATCCGAAGGACGGCTGGGGTCAGCCCCTCATGCGGAGGAGGGATGCTTCTGTCCACCCGCAGGGGCCTTGGCGGGCTGAGAGCCCTTGCCCGAGGAGCGGGAGGAACGAAAAAGCCTCTTATGGGCCATAAAGAAGGGACCCGGTCTACGACGGGGCTCCTTATTCTTCCTTGTCTCCGGGAGAAAGGTGCTCTTCCCCCCTGTGAGATCCTTAATAATCTCATCCAAAGAGGGCCCAAAGAGCCACCCACCGTGAAAAGGCAAGTCTGCCAGGGCCTTCTTAGATGTTTGGTCCGCCAACCAACATTTTAGCCAGAGCAAACGCCTGAGCACCACAGAAGACAAGGACAATTTGGAGATCAGGGGGGCCGCATCCAGGGCTGCATCGCACAGATACTTGAGCCCTTGGACAAGCTGTTCAGCGAGTTCCACGCATGCGGGGGGAACTTTCGCATTGCTCATTTTGCGGAGCAACTGTTTAGCCCATTCAGTGAGCGTTTGCGACACCAGAGCAGAGGCCATGAAAGGCCGCATGGCTGACCCTGCCAGAACAAACATGGATCTGGCGATGGCCTCGGCCTTCCTGTCAGCCGGGTCCTTAAAGGACGGTGTGCATTCCACCGAGATCGTGGCCGCCTTCTTCAGGCAAGACACAGGGGGATCAACCACGGGGGGTGATGCCCACTTTTTCAACAGGCTGTCCTTGAAGGGATAGCGCACAGAAAAACGTTTGGGTATGGGAAGAGAGCTCTGAGGCCGTTCCCAGTCTCTGTAAACAAACTTATCCAGGTAAGACACATAAGGGAAAACCTTAGCCACACGGGCCAGTTTAAGTGACCCAAAGGGGACGGGCACTTCCTGCGAGGGTCCAGCCGTATTGTCCAACTTCAGGGTTTCACGCACTGATGTGATCATGGTGCCTTCTCGTGCGCAGCAGTAGTCACCGCAGATTCGTCCTAACTATCGTGAGAAACCAGGGCCTCGCCATCCGACAGCTCAAGGGGGGTCCCCGTCACGGTGGAGCCCCTATCAGGGTCCGAGTCCTCACCGAAGAAAGGGGTGGCAGGGGCCGCTTTCTCGCCGCCTTGTGCTCCCACAGTGTCTCCACCCAGGAGATAAACAAATCCAGGACGGCCGACAGAGCGTCAAGAGGGATTGCAGTCCTTGAGGCGCTGGCTGCAACCACGGAGAGGTCTGGTGGGGAAGCACTCGCATCGGCTGCCATTGCTTCACCCACCCTGGTAACATGTCACCTGACCGAGGCCTAGGTACCAGGAGAACAGGCACCCCCCACCCCAAAACAAGGTGCAGGACTTACTACAGGAGGGTAACCCCGGAGGGACTCACCACCTGCCCGCTCAACTGTCCAGGAGAGGAGCCATGCCTGCTGCTGTCCACCGCTGCCTTGCCTGCCTGTCCTCTAGGCTTGCTGCTGTCCCACAGAGAAAAGCACCGACCTCTGAGTGCTGTGCGGGGATAAAACAGTGCCAGAAATCCTCAGGGACCGCCCCCCACACACACAGGCCAGAACACGTGCATAGGCCACAAGAAAATGGCCGCCGCAGGATTGGAGGCCAATCCACAGCCAAAATGGCCGCTGGACACCCCAGAGGCTGAACCATGCAGCGGCCACAGGAAAATGGCAGCTGGACCACGGCAAAATGGCCACCGATCACGATCACCGACCGCCGCAGCAGCACAAGGCAAGGAAGAGGGGAACAGCTAAGGGCTCTGTACAGCCCCATGGGACCCAGGAGGGGGGGGACACAGTGGCAGCGCAGCACCAGAGGGGGGGTGGGGGAGGGGGGTGAAGTGAAGGAGGGAGGAAGGGAGAACCAACCTGCCAGCCTAACACCCATGGGGGGAACCCGCCTGCTCCCCCCCATATCCTAGTGGGAGAGGGGGGGGGCATATTTACCCATCCAGTCGGGCGTAGCTGGTATCCCACAAGAGACAGATCTGCCTCACCCGTCAGGCCGAGGGGAGCTGTTGGCCAATGGTGGCACTGTGACACGGACTCAGGAGCCCGGTCATATGTGCACTGGCGGGACGTTTAACCCATGGGGCCACCCCGTCTGGTTCGGGGCCTGTCGCGGCTGACCCAGCGCGGAGCTAAGATCTGCACACGCTTGATGGCTAGCTGGGGAGACTACCTGGATCTAAAATCCAGCCTGTCACTCAGCACAGCTACTTGATTGCAGTCTTCATCTGTTAGGCCGTCTTCAAAGGACAACTGAAGTGGACCAAGAGAGGTACCACAGATCCCAACAGGGAGCCAGATCTACTCCTTGCACTAGGCAGAAAAAAACTGAGCTCGCAGTAGCAGGGTGGAGGGTTGCTGCCAGTGGGGACTGCCCCCTGGGAGGGGCTTTGTCTGTCTGTTGTTCATTTGCTGTTAGAACTGCCTGTTCTGCCTAGTCACTCCTGAAGAGGGCAGCAGCATGACCCACTTGTCCATGAGCTGCTGTGCTCGTCAATGAACGAAAGAGAAAGAGGAATATGCTCCTAACAGTACCAAGTAAGGCTGCCACAGAGGAAGGACCACTGGAAGAGCCTGCAAAGGTGAGTATAAAGTAGTGAGGGAGGATAGATTTAGACAGACCCTGGCACTTTGGGCAACAAAATCCCACTGCAATCTGCTACTAACTTTGAAGCTTTTGTCCCCCCTGTAACATATTTTTCTATTTTGCTGATCCTCCCAGTGGATTCATTATTTTTTCCACTTCCCTAAACAGGGTGACAACGATGTTCATTCTGCAGTGAATTTGCCCAAAAGTGTTGTCAACCTGTGGACATGGCAGGCTTAGGCTGCATTCACACCTGAGTGTAGCGATATACTGGCAGTTTTATTTGAGAGTTTATCAGCCTGTTTGGAAGAGTATTACAAGCGTTTTTATAGCTTAGGCCTCTTTGTTTAGCCAACAGAAAGCACTAGGGCAGTGGTTCTCAAGTCCTGTTCTCAGGACCCACTAACAGGTCAGATTTTAAGTATTACCTTGTGGAGATGCAGACTAGAATCCTGCAATCACTGAGCAGCAAATTATATCACCGGTGATGTATTTCAGTTATCTTGGAAACCTGGTCTGTTAGTGGGTCCTGAGGACAGGAGTTGAGAACCACTGCACTAGGGGGAGGAGAAGAAATTAGGGGTGGAGAGCTGCTGTTTGAGCAGAAAACACGCAACAAAATGCTTGTAAAATGCCAAAGTCGCGCATTTTTAGGCATTTCTATTGAAGTCTATGGGTCCAAAAAATCTTCTAATCTGCCAAAAAGAAGCTCATGTACCTTTCTGAGTGACAGGCATTTTGCTTCAGGCGTCAGAACGCTCAGACGTGAACAAGGGCCATTGAAATTAATGGGATTTGGCTTGTTGAGCGCTTTAGAGCTACAAGCTTCAAACAGAAAATTGCTCAGGTGTGAACAGGACCTTAAGCCCCATAGACCAAATGTCAGGCAGCATTGGCAAGTTCACTAGAAACCAGCCGACATTCAGCCTGTGTGTACCTGTCGAAGGGGCATGGCTAAAAAAGGTCAGCCAACCGGCTCCTGTTCAGCCAATGGCGGAGAACGCTGACAGGAGTGTTCTGGCAGGTGCTGCCCCCCCATCAGAACACAATAGAATAACAGAGGAGATCACTGTACTAACATTGCATTGTTTGTACAGCGGCTCTGACCCGAGCTGTCAGTCTTTTTTCGTTCAGCCAGCTGGGTTGAACGAAAAAAACCACAACTGCTGTTACTAGGCTTTAGGCTTCTTGCACACAGCTGTACAGTGTGCAGAGCTTCTGTATTGGCATCCTGTACAGCCCCCATCCCGTACCCTGCTTGTACACCAGTGGTTGCATATAGCATCCAAACACATATTCTCCAAACACATATAGTGTGCAAAGGTCAGTATGCATCGGGTGCCATACACAACCCCCAATGCACACTGCATACAGCCCCGCTGTTATAATGCATGCCAAGTGAATGCTGTACGTGGTGGCAGCCCGGTCCCAGGGATGTCATTACGCAGGTTCTGCACGCTGAACAGCCCATTAGAGGCCTTGGATCAGGGGTCCAAACTTTCTAAACAAAGTCCTTCAAACTTTAAGAGGGCTGGACTACGACCAGTGGGAGTAGAAAATCTCCTGGCATCACATAGAGTAGACAATGCCCCATCTTTGGTGTCGTAGGGAGGAATAGCACCCTCTCAGTCAATGACACCAACAATGGGGCACAATTCCTTCCTTTGACCCTGCTGTTGGGGCACTATCGTTTGTGCCCTATTTTTAGTGTGAGTTGTTGTCGTTGACAGGACTTACGTCCTTTTTCTGGTGTCTGTGGGTGAAATAGTGCCCCAAGAGCTGGATAACAGCAAGCAAAGAGCCATATCTTGCCCCAGTTTGGAGACAACTGCCTTAAATGGACATGTACCATACTTTTAAATAGACTTTAAAGCGGCCCTTCATTCCCGAAACATTCAAAACAAAATAAAGGCACTTTTCAAAATGTTTAGAAATTACAAAACTAAAATACATAATTACTCTTCCTTGCAGGCTCTTCTTATGTCTCTCCAGTCCTCTTGTCTCCACATCCATTTCTAGAAAGGGCAGATGCTTCCTTCCTGGGGTTATAACATCCCCTACCCCAATGACACGCAGGAATATACCACATATGCCCAGAGGAGCGCAATCCAGAAACCTTTTTGTTTGCATATTGATATTATGTGACACTAGGGGGTTGAATTACTTAAAGGCCGAGTTTACCTTTTTTTCTAAATTCCAGCCCCCCCATTTACCAATATAGCATTAATGTACTTATTTTGAAAAAATAAAACAGCTTTCCATTTATTCTACACATGCTTTCCTCACTCCCTTCATAGCTGTTTAACCACTTCAATACCAGGTACCTACCCCCTTCCCGTCCAGACCAATTTTCAGCTTTCAGTGCTGTCGCATTTTGAATGACAATTGCGTGGTTTTCTTTTGGTGGCATTTGATCACCTCTGCTGTTTTAATTTTTTGCAAGACAAGACCGAAAATTTGGAAAAAAAAAGTTTTTCTTTGTTTCTGTCACAAAACTTTGTAAATAAGTACATTTTCTCCATCACTGATAGGCACTGATGAGACGGCACTGATTGGCATTGAAGAGGTGGCACTGATGATGAGGCACTTATATGCAGCACTTATGGGCACTGATAGGCGGCACTGATAAGCGGCGCTGACGGACACTGATAGGTGGCACTGATATGCAGCACTGATAAGCGGCACTGATGGGCACTCATAGGCGGCACTGATAGGTGGCACTGGGCACTGATGGGTGGCAATGACAGATTGCACTGTCAGGTTGCCATTCCCTGGTGGTCCTGGGTGGCGTCTGAAATTGGCCATCCATGTTGGGCATTGTGCCCCTTACCCGGTGGTCTAGGGTGGGCTCCCTGGTGGTCTAGTTTGGGCTCCCTGGTGGTGAATCGGCTCCCTGGTCATCTCCCTGGTGGTCCCTGGGTGGGTATTCCCTGGTGGACTCACTGGTGGTCCTGGATGGCGATCCC
>BLSH010472300.1:504189-527319 GCA_018402905.1 Glandirana rugosa
TACTGAATCTGTTACGACCCCCCCCCCCCCCCAACAACCCCACCTCCCCCAACAACCCCCCCCCCCCCCCAGCATTGTCTAAGTCATCCCATTTCCATCCCATTTATGGCTCACCCATCCTCCCATGCCTGTCAGCGCAGCCTGCGTGTCCTCGCAATATTGTAGTCCCTGTGCTGGGAGCATGCATGATTGGGTGACCCCTTGAGAAGCCCCTGTGAAGGGATCACCCATCTAGAAGGACAGGAAGTGGGGAAAACTGACCCCCAAAATACTAACTTTCAAATGGAACTGGATGGCAAGGTTAGTAATTTAGGAATAGACAACGTTAAAGGGCCAGGATTAGCCAAAAAAATGAGGGTTTAGTATCACTTTAAGTAAATGACAAACAAATTATACTAAGACCCCTTTCACACTGAGGCAGTTTTCAGGCATTTTAGTGCTAGAAATAGTGCCTGTAAAGCTCCTGAAAACTGCCTCACATGCCAACCCAGTGTGAAAGCCCGAGTGCTTTCACACCGGGGCGGTGCGCATGTTAGAAAAAGTCCTGCAAGCAGCATCTTTGGGGAGGTGTATACAGCGCTCCCAAAACACACCCCTGCCCATTAGAATGAATGGGCAGCGCTTCCAAAGTGCCTGAAAAGCGCAACATGGGCGCTTTTAACCCCTTGTTAAAGCGCCACTTAAACAGCGCTAAACCGCCGCTAAAACAAGCGGCGCTTTACCGCTATCGCGGCCCCAGTGGGAAAGCAGCCTAAAACTAATACTAACCCCAGCTAATACTTTTTAAGCAGTTACAGCAACAAGTTACTGGTTTCTTTTGGAATAAAGTTTAAAAGTCCTATCCTATATAATATATAAGCCAGGTGCCACATCGGCTTTCACTTCAGGAATACTGGCATCAGATCCCTCAGGTCCTACCCCCGTACACCCACCATTGGTCATTCTTCTATGTCCTACCCTAGGCCCACACACACCTAACTTTTCAGTATCCATGCCAGCATTGAGATGGCTGCTCCAGCACACAGATCTATGTTTCCTAAAGCCTGTGTTGTATGAAAAGGGAAGAGCACCAGAGGCTACTGGCATCTATTCTGCTTTACATCCCCAAAGGGTATACGCCATCTCCCTGTCGGCTCTCTGCATGAATACGCTATGAATGAAGGGTGCCATGATGAGGTCCTCTCTAGAGGCAAGACCATGGTGCCAATTCATTCATAGTACTGTATGTCTTACTGAGGGTATCTTGTGCCGGTGTCCTGTCAGAATACCGCTACCCATCAGAAAATGTAACGGAAGTGACGGTCTGAGTAAAAAATGCTTACTGCGTTCCAACATGGCCGCTATGCGTTCCAATAGATTCCTAATCTGACAGAACACGAAGGCGGCAGCGGACTTCTTACACAGGCAAGTCTTCAATTTCACACTTCTTTTAGCAGTAAACTAAAATACGGTGTTTTTAAATCTGTGACGCTGTTTTGATGTTGCATTTGAAAAGCAGCGACAAGCCTGCAGTCAGAAGGTGGCGATGGCCTTCTTGGTACACCCCACACTGATCAGCGCCAAACTGATAGTCGCTGATTGGCGCTGAGGAACATTTTTCAACACCCTCACTCGGCCGCTGTGAAATAGTCTATTTCAGTATATAAGGTGAGTTAACTGCTAAAATAAGTGTGAAATTCAAGACTTGCCTGTTTGTAACAAGATGGCCACTGCTGTCTTCGTGTTCTGTCAGATTAGGAAACCTATTGAAATGCATAGGGGCCATGTTGGAAAGCATAGCGCATGCGCAATAAGCAATTTTGTTCACAACGCCACTTCCATGGGTAGTGGTATTCTGATAGAACACCAGAACAGAAATTATGAAGGGGACAACTGATTACAGGTGAGTATTGCAGCCTACCCCAGGCCCACATACACCTAACCTTTCAGTATCCATGCCAGCATTCAGGTGGCCACTCCAGTACACAGATCTATGTTTCCTAAAGCTTGTGTTGTATGAAAAGGGAAGAGCACCAGAGGCTACTGGCAGCTATTCAGCCTTACGCCCCCCAAACATAGAAACATGTAAAAGTGACGGCAGAAAAAGACTGAGTAGTCGATTGAGTCTGCCCCTTTTTATTTTTATTTTTTTTTATTTTCGCATTAACCTTGTTGTCTGACTATAGATTTATGTTTATCCCAAGCATGATTGAAGCCATTTACCGTTGACTGTCTCACAACCTCTGTTGGTAGTTTATTCCAATCATCAACCATCCTTACAGTAAAATAATACTTTCTACGGTTAGTTTTGAACTTCCCCCCAGTTAGTTTGAGGTCCCCGTGTTCTTTTCTTTTGGTTTCATATTGAAAAAACTGCCCTCCTGAACCTTATTCAACCCCTTGATGTATTTAAAGGTTTCAATCATGTCTCCCCTCTCCCTTCTTTCCTCCAGACTGTACAGATTAAGTTCCTGAAGTCGCTCTTGATATGTTTTATCCCCCAGACCTTTCACCATTTTTGTTACCCGTCTCTGAACTTGTTCTATCTTATCAATATCTTTTTGTAAGTGTGGTCTCCAGAACTGGACACCGTATTCTAAGTGAGGTCTCACTAAAGATCTATATAGAGGAATCAGAACCTCCTTCCTCCTGCTGGTGATCCCTCTACTGGTACATCCCAGAATTCTATTTGCTTTTCCCACTGCCTGATCACACTGTTTGCTCATTTTGCAATCATCTGAAATAAGCACCCCAAATCTTTTTCTTCTGTAGTGCTGGCTAACACTGTACCCCCAATGCTGTACTCTATAAGGGAATTCTTTTTCCCTACTTCTCCTGTTAGAAGAGATTTATTTAAAAGATTTGTTAATGGTCCAACAACTATATTGCAAAGTTCTCTTAGAACTCCAGAAATCCTAGAAATGAACCATCATTACTAGAACCAATATTATTCCCTAACTTGTTATCATTAGTGCAGTCTATTTCTGAGAAGACTGAACAGAAGTAATTGTTTTAATGGTTTGCTACATCCTGGTCTCCCTCAACATATGTGTTGTGCCCAGTTTTCATTTTAGTGATCCCATTGCATGTTTTTCTTCTATCACTAATGTACCTAAAAAAGGTTTTATCTCCTTGCTTAATAGACTTAGCAATTTCCTCATCTTTCTGTGCTTTTGCAGCACTGATAATGTGTTTGGCCTCCTTTTGTCTATTTTTATACTCCTCTCTGTCAGCTACACCTCCTGTTTCCTTGAACCTTCTATATGCCATTTTTTCCCTTTACTATAAGGTTATACTCCCATCTCCCTGTCTGCTCTCTGCATGAATAAGCTATAAATGAAGGGTGCCTTGATGATGTTCCCTCTAGCGGTAAGACCAGGGTGCCAATCTTCTTGTCTGCTCTCTACTTGAATTAACTATGAATGAAGGGTGCCATGATGATGCCCACTCTAGAGGCAAAACCATGGTGCCAATTCATTCATAGTATGTCTTACTGAGGGTATCTTGTGTCAGAAAAGAAATTCTGTAGGGAACAACTCCTGATTACAGGTATTGCAGCTTGAACTTTATTGTTTTTTTACCCTTCCTTGGGGTCCAATTTAACCAAAAATTTTGGCCCTAAAAAAATATTGAAACCACTGGACCGATATGACAGCCAACACACATTTCTAAGAAGAAGAGATCTGCATCGACAGCCTTCATATTTCCCATTGATACATAATATCTTTTTTCAGTGGAAATTGAATCATTATGGCAGAGAAAGGTGCCTTGCATTTGCACATCCAATCAACAATAATCAAAAATAAATCCCAGGAGCTGAGGGCCAAGTTTAGCTGAACCCTCCTGAGTAATCTCTATTGTAGAGGTTCCCTGAATGCTCATATAAGGCTTGTGACTTTTAGATTAGACGTGTTCGCTTCCAACTTTATATAAAATAGTCCATGTCTTCATTCCAATTGCTTACATTTCTCGAACATTAAATCCGAACCCTGTGCCTGTGGGGTCAAAGGAGCCATCTTCACTCTTACCTGACTATATTTGGATGCTCGAAGGTCTCCAGATGTCGCAACACAGCCACCTCCCGGATGGTGGAAAGCGGCATTCCCTCCTCCCCAGTCTGCACTCTCACCCGTTTCAGGGCTACAAAGCGTCCTCCATTCTTCAGGTCACGGGCCTTGTACACCTTGCCATATGCCCCTTCCCCTATCTCCGCCACACACTCATATTGCTGATCTGCTTGTTGGTCCTTCTCCATCATAAGCACCCTAGAGATGAGGAGGGAGGAGGCAGGGGTAGGGTTTCCTCCTCCCGGCGGTCCAGGTATGAGCAGAGGAGCCGGATTCCTAAGTCTGTGGTGGCTGGCGGGTCCTTGAGGTCCTGAAGAGAGATGCAGCTGAGAACTGCCAGGCAGCGAGCTGCGGGATGCAGCACATAGAGGGCACCGATCCGAAGGATTACATCATCTGCAGCAGAAAGAGAAACCAAACACTGTTACTTCACACTATCACATAACAATTATTCAACTCTATGAAAGAATTAAGCTACACAGGTAACACCTGGATTGTTATTAAACCAAAGTCAAGTTGACGATGGAGGGGACACAAGCAAACCTCATGGGCAGTGCCGTAATTATATGTTATAGAGCCCCATAACCAAACCATGAAGGGGCCCCCCATTTCTCTAATTTCTATCTGGAAGGCAACTTTTCTCATTCAGAATGTTATGTTTTAATAGAAATTGTATAGAGGCTTCTGAATTTTGTATACATGCATTTCATCCATATGTACAGTATATGCCAAATACTATCTGTGCAGTCAAACAATCCTGTGCCCCTGGTGCTTCAGGGCCCCATAGCAGATGCACGGTCTGCTGTGGCTATTATAGCACCCTTACTTTCGACCGAGATTTGAGGGTGTGATAAGGTTAGGAGCTGTGAAGTGTCTATAGATGATAAATGACAGTTGTCATTATTAGCTGCATCTGGCCACAATCTCATGTCTATGGGTGAATAGCTAAGCTGCAAGCAACAAACACATATGGGAAAGATAAAAACACTTAATTTTAAGAGAGCAAATTTTACAAGGATGAGGGCTGCTCTCCAGGACTTAGACTGGGAGGGAATATTGGCATCGATGAACACAGAACAGAAATGGGAATTTTTCAAAAAGACTGTATGCAAACTCACTGTAAAGTATATTCCCATGGGCAATACGTTTAAAAGGCTAAAAATAAAACCTATGTGGCTCACGGTCAAAGTTAAAAAAGTTATAAATGATAAGAAAAGAGCATTTAAAAAATATAAAAATGAGGGAACACTATTATCTTTTAAATGTTACAAAACAGAATATAACAGAATATGTAAAAAGGAAATCAAGGACGCAAAAATTGAAAAACGAACGACAGATTGCAAAAGATAGTAGGACAAACCCCAAAAAATTCTCCTTAATGACTGGAATAGTACCGCTGGATTGGCGTAGGGCCAATGTGGTGCCCATATTTAAAATGGGATCAAAGTCTTTACCAAGTAACTATAGACCTGTTAGTTTAACTTCTATAGCTGGGAAGATACTGGAGAGTTTAATAAAAGACCACATAGATGAGTTCTTGTTGGAAAAAATGTTTTAAGCAACAGACAGCATGGATTCATGAAAGACAGAATTTGTCAAACAAACCTGATTTTTCTTTTATGAGGAGGTAAGTAAAACCTTGGACAGAGGGGTAGCTGTGGACGTGGTATACTTGGATTTTGCAAAAGCATTTGACACCGTTCCCCACACACGGCTAATGTGTAAGGTAAAGTCTACAGGCTTGGAAAGATCAATTTGTAAATGGATAGAAAACTGGCTAAAAGACCAAATTCAGAGAGTAGTGGTTAATGATTCTTACTCTGAATGGTCTAAGGTTATCAGTGGTGTACCCCAAGGTTCAGTGTTGGGACCCTTACTTTTCAATATATTTATAAATGATATAGGGTCTGGGATTAAAAGTACCATTTCAGTGTTTGCAGATGACACCAAGCTATGCAGTGGAATAACTTCCTTGCAGGATGTCTCCAACTTACAAGCCAACCTCAATGCACTGTCTAATTGGGCGACTGTGTGGCAAATGAGGTTTAATGTTGATAAATGTAAAGTTATGCATTTGGGGGCTAAGAATATGCATGCATCATACATACTAGGGGGAGTACAACTGGGGGAATCCATAGTGGAGAAGGATTTGGGGGTGTTGGTAGATCATAAGCTTAATAATGGCATGCAATGCCAAGCTGCGGTTTCCAAAACAAGCAAAATCCTTTCTTGTATTGAGAGAGGTATGGACTCCAGAGATAGAGACATCATTTTGCCCCTGTACAAATTATTAGTGAGACCTCATCTGGAATATGCAGTTCAGTTTTGGGCACCGGTTCTCAAAAAGGATATCGGGGAACTGGAGAAAGTGCAGAGAAGAGCAACCAAACTAATAAGAGGCATGGAGGAGCTCAGCTGTGAGGAAAGATTAGAGGATCTGAATTTATTCTCACTTGAGAAGAGGAGATCAAGGGGGGATATGATCAACATGTACAAATACATAAGTGGTCCATATAGTGAACTTGGTTTTGAGTTATTTACTTTAAGGTCATCACAAAGGACAAGGGGGCACTCTTTACGTCTAGAGGAAAAAAGATTTCCAAATACGGAAAGGTTTCTTCACAGTAAGAGCTGTGAAAATGTGGAATAGACTCCCCCAGAGGTGGTTCTGGCCAGCATAGTAGATTGCTTTAAAAAAGGTCTGGATTCTTTCCTTAAAAAGGCAGGGATGGAGGAAGGAGGGAAACAAAGAAGGAGGAAAGAAAGACAGGGAGGAAGAGAAGAAGGATACAAAGGTAAAAGGAAAGGGAGGGATGGAAAGTAAGAAGAAAGGAAGGAATCTATGAATGGATGGAGTGCGAATGGAGCTAAATATGGAAGGAAGAAAGAAAGGAAGAGGGGAAGGAAGGAGGAAAAATGACAGGTAGGAGGAAGGGAGGAAAAGGGAAGAAGGAAAAGATTGGAAAGCAAGAAGGAAGTAAAGGAAAAGGAAGAATAAAAAGAAGGGAGGATGGGTGGATGGATGGAGGAAGGAAAGAAGGAAAGTTAGACGGAAGGAGGGGAGGAAGAAAGGGGTTCACTGAATTATATCTAAACTTGTTCTAAGATGGAAGCTGTAAATTTCTGCATACTGGTCCTGGCACAGAGATTTCGTTCTCAGTAATGCTGCTTTGGAACCAGCATGCAGCCTGGCAGTCAGAGAACGGTGACTTCTCTTTAATGAAAACCTAATTATTCAATTAGTCAACTGTTCAAGGGGATGGCAAATATGTTTTCCATGCTAATATATTTTTTCATATCATAAGACTTGATTGTAACTAAAAACCAACTTAAAAAACAAGTATAACTGTTGGGTATGCACCTGCACAGTCCAGCATGGGGACACCTCCAGCAAGGCTTTTGACAACAAATAAGAAAGGTGGACAATGGGTTATTACTGCAAACTTGCACCCCGGGCAGGAACAAAATGACATACAGTATGTTAACACTTGTTCTATGCATACTACAAATAGGGGGATTTCTTTCATAAGGAAAAACCATTTGGGACTTCATTGTCCCCTGACTATTGTCTTGAGTCTAAAGGCTGGAATTATTGAACCTACTTTCTCTGAGCCCTGGTTGCCCTGCACCTTTCCCCCAGCCTGTAACTGGATACTGAAAGAAGCAGCAGCACATTGATAAGCTCATCACTCTGCTCTCTCCTTGCTCCCAGCATGCTCCTTGTTAGCACATGGCTCCTTGTGCTGTGTCTTCCTTCCACAATCCAGTTCTGCTGTACAGGGAATATAAGAGCCTGATACCAGGTCAATTTCAGGTACTTTTGCTGTGATGTAGCTGACATTATCCGATGGGTTTCAACAGAAACAGATATCTCTGACTTGAAGATCGCACCATCCAACCAATTTTTTCTTTTTGTTTTAGCAGCACAAACACATTTTTCAAGTATTTAGTACAATTATTAGCAAACGTTATTGCATTGCACAGTGCTGACTGGAAGAGAGAGCTCAGAAATAACCTCCTCAGAGGCCTGCTACTCCTTTGCTATCCAAACACAGGTTAGGCATTTGCAAAACCAAGCTGCATTGCTTAGCGTACAATAAAGAAAGCTAAAAGGTCGGGACCTGGCTATAGTATGACAGGTGTATGTGGCTTAAGTCTAGTACATGCGGTTCAACGGTCGTACGACCTAACGGACCAAATCATATGTTGGATCGTGTAACTTGCGTACTGACATGCACTACATGATCGTACGACCAAGCCGAGCGTAGTGACGTGTAATGAATGTATAAAGGGAAAGTTCAGGTGCATGTAATTTGTGAATTAGGAACGAACGGACACTTCCGGCCGTTCCTGACTTCTGAGCATGCGTGTTTTGCACAATACAACTTCTCTGTACACACGGTACAAGAGTCGTACGACCGCTTGTTGGTACTACCAAAGTGTTCTAGTTTGCTCATCCAACTTCTGTTGTACGACCGTTACATGTCGGCTGTTCTAATCACGCGTACTAACGGTCGGATGATCTTACAACGAGCAGTCGTACAACCGTTTGCATGCGACCGTCGAACCATGTGTACGAGCCTTAAGAAGTTTGAACAGAATTACAATTATTTAGGCAGGTAAGACTGCTCATGTATATTTACATAAACACCATAAATCTAAAAATTCTCTTTTTTTTTTTTTTATATCTCTTAAGCCTCGTACACACGGGACGACGATCGTGTTCAACACGTCGTACTCACGACCGTTGTATGCAGAATCGATCGTCTGTGGCCATGCTTTCAACAGTTGAACATACGACGGTCGTTCGTGGGAGTTGTATGTGCAGACTAGAAAACTTGGTCGTGTCAACAAGCTCGCATACGACCGTTGTATCGTGTGTAGAGCAGCTGTGTTCAACAAAGTTGTATTGTGCTAAACACGCATGCGCCAAGTCCACTTCAACTAACATGAAATTAGATAAAGGAGCCCAAAAGGTGACGCTACTTCCTCATTATACGCTCGTTCGCGTCATCACGTTCGGCCGGCCGCAAGTTGTATGTACGACCGTCGTGTGCATGTCAGTAGGCTACATACGACCGTCAACGTACGATTCAACACGGTCGTACGCACGATCGTCGTCCCGTGTGTACGAGCCATAAGTGATATTGTGCAGAATGCGGTAACCCAAAACAAGCAGTCACCTTTCAGTAGTCAGATCAATAAAAGATGACTTCTGATTGGTTGCCAGCATTACTACCCTCTGCATGCTGCCAGCAAAATGCAAACGCCATTTAGGGTTTTTGCTGTAAATTAGGGAGTAGGGCAA
Organism: Glandirana rugosa; assembly: GCA_018402905.1. Taxonomy (NCBI): domain Eukaryota; kingdom Metazoa; phylum Chordata; class Amphibia; order Anura; family Ranidae; genus Glandirana; species Glandirana rugosa. Next base: position 513,544 of record BLSH010472300.1, read on the forward strand.
AATGTTGTGGCTAAAGCCTCGTACACACGGGACGACGATCGCATACAACAGGTCATATGAACGACCGTTGTATGCAAAATCGATCGTTTGTACGCGCGATTAGAACAGCCGACATACGACGGTCGTACAACGGGAGTTGTATAAGCAAACAAGAAAACTTGGTCGTACCAACAAGCAGTCATACGACCGTTGTATCGTGTGTACAGAGCAGTTGGTACAACAAGTTGTATTGTGCAAAACATGCATGCTCCGAAGTCAGGAACAGCCGGATGCTAATTACATGCACCTGAACGTTCTTTCTGTGGTCGCACGATCGTGTACTGCAGTCAGTATGCTAGATACAACAGCCAACATACGATTCGACACGATCATACGTGCGATCGTCGAACCGTGTGTACGAGGCTTTAGAAAATACGTCCACCATGCACGTTAAGCCTTGTACACGATGATCGTATACAACAGGTTGTACTAACGACCGTTGTATGCGAAATTGATCGTTCGTACGCGCGGTTAGAACAGCCGACATACGACGGTCGTACAACAGGAGTTGTATGAGCAAACTAGAAAACTTGGTCGTACCAACAAGCGGTCATACGACCGTTGTACCGTGTGTACAGAGAAGTTGGTACAACAAGTTGTATTGTGCAAAACATGCATGCTCCAAAGTCAGGAACAGCCGGATGCTAATTACATGCACCTGAACGTTCTTTCTTTGGTCGTACAATCGTGTAGTGCAGTCAGTATGCTAGATACAACAGCCAACATACAATTTGAGACGATCGTACGTACGATCGTCGTCCCGTGTGTAGGAGGCTTTAGAAAATACGTCCACCATGCGCATGTTAAGCCTCGTACACACGGGACGAGGATCGTATACAACAGGTCGTACTAACAACCATTGTATGCGAAATCGATCGTTCGTATGCGCGGTTAGAAAAGCCGACATACGACGGTCGTACAACAGGAGTTGTATGAGCAAACTAGAAAACTTGGTCGTACCAACAAGCGGTCATACGACCGTTGTATCGTGTGTACAGAGAAGTTGGTACAACAAATTGTATTGTGCAAAACACGCATGCTCCAAAGTCAGGAACGGCCGGATGCTAATTACATGCACCTGAACATTCTTTCTGTGGTCGCACGATCGTGTAGTGCAGTCAGTATGCTAGATACAACAGCCAACATACAATTTGAGACGATTGTACGTATGATCATCGTCCCGTGTGTACGAGGCTTTAGAAAATACGTCCACCATGTGCATGTTAAGCCTCGTACACACAGGACGACGATCGCATACAACAGATCGTACTGACGACCGCTGTATGTGAAATCGATTGTTCGTACGCGCGATTAGAACAGCCGACATACGGCGGTCGTACAACGGGAGTTGTATGAGCAAACTAGAAAACTTGGTCGTACCAACAAGCGCTCATACGACCGTTGTATCGTGTGTACAGAGCAGTTGGTACAATGAGTTGTATTGTGCAAAACACGCATGCTCAGAAGTCAGGAACGGCCGGATGCTAATTACATGAACGTTCTTTCTTTGGTCGTACGATCATGTAGTGCAGTCGGTATGCTGGATAAAACATACGATTTGAGACGATCGTACGTACGATCGTGGCCCCATGTGTACGAGGCTTAAGTGTAAGTACCGGCTTTTACACGCATATAGCCATGTACAGCATATTCTTTAATGCGTGTCTATGGGCAAAATTACAGCTGTGGCTTCCGAGCAAATTAAATGCTATACTAATATTTTACTCTGCCCAGCCATATGCCCTTATACACAGCTGTGTGCAAGACCGCTTAAAGGAAGAGCTATACTGGTGAATGGGGTGATTAGAGCCCTCCTCTCCTCTTTACAGCTGGTGTATTTATACTTTCCTAGCTAGGACCACAAGTTTCCACGTGACCAGTGAAGACAGTTCAGCGTATAGAACATATCTGCACATCAATAAACAACAGGAACATACAAATTCAACCCCCCACGTTGAGTTCTTCGCCCCTTGGTCCCATTCTGTCACTTCTTCTGCCAAGTAATCATCTGAAACTCTTGTGACAGCCCATATACAATCACATATTACTGGAACAATGGTGTAAAACCTCTGGAGAGGTCAACAACCCTAGTATCTACCACTAGTAGTAGTTAGTCACGTTCAGCGGGACTTGTTGGAGAAGTTTTGAAGCTACCCCAAGCCACTTCTTCTGTTCCATTGAGTAATGGGAACTGGAGAAGTGGCTTGGAGAAGCCACCTTCATCCAATCACCATTGAATGTGAAGATGTTGATTGTCCAAGAGCAGAACTTTCACACTTCAGTTCTTGGACAATCAGCATCTACACATTCAATAATGATTGGATGAAGGTGGCTTCTCCAGGCTATTTCTTCAGTTTCAGTGAGTATCGGGAAGATACCCCAGCATTTATATCCACACCTTAAGACCCCTTCATCCAATTACCATAGAATGTGTAGATGTTGATTGTCCAAGAGTAGACATTTTACACCTCCCATGCAGTTCTTGGCCAATCAACATCTACACATTCCATGGCGATTGGATGAAGATGTCCTAAGGTGTGGATATAAATGCTTGAGTATCTTCCCGACACTCACTGGAACTAAGGTGTCTTGGAGAAGGCACCTTCATCCAGTCATTATTAAACGCGTAAATGTTGATTGACCAAGAGCAGAACTTTCACACTTCAGTTCTTGGACAATCAGCATCTAAACATTCAATAATGATTGGATGAAGGTGGCTTCTCCAAGCTATTTCTTCAGTTTCAGTGAGTATCGGGAAGATACCCCAGCATTTGTATCCACACCTTAAGACCCCTTCATCCAATTACCATAGAATGTGTAGATGTTGATTGTCCAAGAGCAGAAATTTCACACCTCCCATGCAGTTCTTGGCCAATCAACATCTACACATTCCATGGCGATTGGATGAAGATGTCCTAAGGTGTGGATATAAATGCTTGAGTATCTTCCCGACACTCACTGGAACTAAGGTGTCTTGGAGAAGCCACCTTCATCCAGTCATTATTGAATGTGTAAATGTTGACTGACCAAGAGAAGAACTTTTGCACCTCCCATTCAGTTCTTGGGCAATCAACATCTACACATTCAATGATGGTTGGATGAAGACAATTCTTTAGTTCCAGTGTCAGGAAGATACTCAAAAGATCATTTCAAACATATTATCTATAGCTTGTTGGACCCCAGGTCAAAGAAGGCCCTTCCAGAGATGGACTTCAATGGCCACACCAGCTGGAGACCACCAATCCAGTTTATTATTTTTTCTACCATGAAAAGATCATCCCTCCAGAACACAATAAACAAAACTTTCCATCGGAAACAACTGCCGACTTCTTTCAGTATTGCAAGCTTGCATATTTAACACCTCTAAAACCACGTGTACTAAACATAACCCAGTGTACCTATTGTTACCATTTGATGATCTGGAGAACTTCACCATATTCTACTAGATATTATTTTTTTGCCATATGATGACCAGAAGAATCTTACCTACACTTTCACTGAAAAACATTACAACTTTCTCCTTCTGATTTTAAAATTATTATAATCTAGGCATGCGTCAAGCTGTTTATTCGCCCTTCAATGATGTTGCACACGCCAGCTGCAGAACAGCAAGTTCCAGCATCTTAAATCCATCAGAACATGATGGAACTTGTAGTTCCTCCATAGCTGCAAAAAAATAAATAAGAAAAAACACAAATGCCAGTATCTTGAAGCCTTCAGGACATTCTGGATTTTGGGGTTTCATCGCAGCTGGAGAAAAAAAAAGTCCCAATACCTGCAGGTCACGAGGGCATGATGGAACCTGTGGTTCTCCTGCCGAAATAAACTAATAACCACAAGTCCCAACATCTGCAAGACATCAGGACATGCTGGATGTTTGGGGTTTCACTGCAAAAGGAAAAAAGTAAGAAGAACCGCAAGTCCCAGTACCTGGAGGCCATGAAGACATGATAGAACTCGTGCTTCCTCCGCAAAAAAAAAAAGCTGGAAGACAAATAAGAACCACAAGTCTCCGTATTGGAGGCCATTATGGAACCTGCGGTTCCTCTGCACTTGGATGGAAAAAAAACACAAGTCCCAGCATCTGGAGACTGTCAGCACATACAGGAACCTGTATTTCCTCTGCAACTGGAAGACAAATAAGAAGCACTAAAATCTGGAGGCCATGAGGAGATACTGGAGCTTGTCGTTCCTCTGCAGCTGGAAACAACCTAAAGTCCCAGCATTTGGAGGCTGTCAGGGTAGTTTGCACTTGGGGTTCCCCTGCAGCTGGAAACAACCTAAAGTCCCAGCATTTGGAGGCTGTCAGGGTAGGTTGCACTTGGGGTTCCCCTGCAGCTGGAAACAACCTAAAGTCCCAGCATTTGGAGGCTGTCAGGGTAGGCTGCACTTGGGGTTCCCCTGCAGCTGGAAACAACCTAAAGTCCCAGCATTTGGAGGCTGTTAGGGTAGGTTGCACTTGGGGTTCCCCTGCAGCTGGAAACAACCTAAAGTCCCAGCATTTGGAGGCTGTCAGGGTAGGCTGCACTTGGGGTTCCCCTGCAGCTGGAAAAAAAAGAACCACCAGTCTCAGTATCTGGAGGCCTTGAGGACATTCTGGAACTAAGTTGCAGTTCCTCTGCAGCTGGAAGACAAGTAAGAACCACAAGTCTCACATAATCTGGAGGCCACAGGGACATTCTGGAACTACATTGCAATTCCTCTGCAGCTAGGAAACAAGTAAGAATATAAATAAGAACTACAAGTCTCAGTATCCGGAGGTTTAGAGGACATACTGGATCATGCGGTTCCTCTGCACCTGGAAGACAAATAAAAAGAACCACAAGTCCCAACATCTGGTGACATTCAGGACATGCTGGAAATTGAGGTCCCACCACTGTAGCGTGAAAAAAAAGAAGCACAAGTCTTGGTATCTGGAGGCAATGGTTACATGCTGGAACTTGTGGTTCCTCTGCAGCTAGAAGATAAATAAAAAGAAGCACAAGTCTTGGTATCTGGAGCCAATGGTTACATGCTGGAACTTGTGGTTCCTCTGCAGCTAGAAGATAAATAAAAAGAAGCACAAGTCTTGGTATCTGGAGGCAATGGTTACATGCTGGAACTTGTGGTTCCTCTGCAGCTAGAAGATAAATAAAAAGAAGCACAAGTCTTGGTATCTGGCCATGATGGAACTTGTTGTTCCTCTGCAAGTAGAGGAAAAAAATAACCTCAAGTCCCAGCATCTGGAGGCTGTCATGGCAGGCTGGAACTTGGGGTTCCTATGCAGCTGGAAAAAATAAGAACCGCAAGTCTCATTATCTGGAGGCCATAAGGACATGCTAGAACTAAGTTTCAGTTACTTTGCAGCTTGAAGACAAATAAGGAGAACTACAAGTCTCGGTTTCTTGTGGCTATGAGGACATACTAGATCTTGGGGTTTCTCGGCAGATGGAAGACAAATAAGAAGAATCACAAGTTTCATTATCTGGAGGCCATGGGGGCATTCTGGAACTAAGTTGCAGTTCCTCTGCAGCTGGAAGACGAATAAGAAGACATAGAAGAACCACAGTTCTCATTATACGGAGGCCATGAGGACATAATGGATGTTGGGGTTCCTCTGTAGCTGGAAGACTAATAAGGAGAACCACAAGTTCCAGCATCAGGGGGCCATGAGGAAATACTAGATATTGGGGTTCCTCTGCAGCTGGAAGACAAATATGAACCACAAGTCCCAGCATATGGGGGCCATGAGGACATGCTAGATATTGGGGTTCCTCTGCAGCTGGAAGACAAATGAGAACCACAAGTCCCAGCATCTGAAGGCTATGAGGACATACTAGATATTGGGGTTCCTCTGCAGCTGGAAGACAAATAAGAACCACAAGTCCCAGCATCTGGAGGCTATGAGGACATACTAGATATTGGGGTTCCTCTGCAGCTGGAAGACAAATAAGAACCACAAGTCCCAGCATCTGGGGGCCATGAGGACATACTGGAACTTGTGGTTCCTCGGCAGCTGGAAGACAAATAATAAGAAGCACAAGTCCCAGCATCTGGAGGCCATACTAGATATTGGGGTTCCTCCACAGCTGGAAGACAAATTAGAAGAACTAGAATCCCCAGCATCTGGGGGGCATGAGGTCATACTAGATATTGGGGTTCCTCTGCAGCTGGAAGGCAAATTAGAAGAACTAGAATTCCCAGCATCTGGGGGGCATGAGGTCATATTAGATATTGGGGTTCCTCTGCAGCTGGAAGACAAATTAAGAAGCACAAGTCTCAGCATCTAGAGACTATGAGGACATACTAAATATCGGGGTTCCTCTGCAGCTGGAAGACAAGAAGAAGCACAAGTCCCAGCATCTGGAGGCCATACTATATACTTGAGTTCCTCTGCAGCTGGAAAACAAATAAGAAGAACCACAAGTCCCAGCATCTGGTGGCTATGAGGACAAACTACTAGATATTGGGGTTCCTCTGCAGCTGGAAGACAAGAAGAACCACAAGTCCTAGCATCTGGAGGCCATACTAGGTATTAGGGTTCCTCTGCATCTGGAAGACAAATTAAAAGAACCAAAAGTCCCAGCATCTGGAGGCCATGAAGACATACTAGATATTGGGGTTCCTCTGCAGCTGGAAGACGATAAGAAAAAGTCCCAGCATCTGGAGGCTATGAGGACATACTGGAACTTGTGGTTCCTCTGCAGCTGGAAAACAATCAAGAAGCACAAGTCCCGGCATCTGGAGGCCATACCATATATTGGGGTTCCTCTGCAGCTGGAAGACAAATAAGAAGAACCACGAGTCCCAGCATCTGGAGGCCATCTTAGATATTGGGGTCCCTCTGCAGCTGGAAGACAAATTAGAAGAACCAAAAGTCCCAGCATCTGGAGGCCATGCTAGAAGTTGGGGTTCCTCTGCAGCTGGAAGATGATAAGAAGAAGCACAAGTCCCAGCATCTGGAAGCCATACTAGATATTGGGGTTCCTCCACAGCTGGAAGACAAATTAGAAGAACCACAAGTCTCACCATCTGAAAGGCATGAGGACATGCTGGAACTTGTGGTACCTCAGCAGCTGGAAGACAAATAAGAAGAACAATTAGTCCCAGCATCTGTGTGCTATGAGGACATTCTAGATATTGGGGTTCCTCTGCAGTTGGAAGACAAATAAGAACAACAGGAGGCTATGAGGACATGTTGGAACTTGTGGTTCCTCAGCAGCTGGATGAAAAGTGAGCTGTGGTAATGAGTCGCCCAGCCATGAGCCGGGTGCAGAGCAGAGAGTTCCCCGCACATGGCAGCGGCTGATCGGTACAATGCTCCGGGCTGGAGGAGCGGGGTGGGTGAGCACATGGACGGAGCTGCTATGGTGACATTACCTGTCCTGCACAGCCGGGGCATCCACCGGAGGGCAGAGCGGGGAGGAGGGCTCTTCTCTGATCTTTCCTGCTCGCCCCTCACACAGGTAGCCCCGCTCCGCCGCCTACAGCCATCCTCCCCATACACAGCGCTGCCAGTCCATGGGGGAGGAGGACGGGCAGCCCCCGGGGCAGAGGCAGGAGGAGGCAGTAGAGGAGGTAGTAGCGGTGGTAGTAGCGGTGGTAGTGGAGTGGAGCAGCAGCAGCAGCGTGCCTCTTCCTCCTCTCCCCGTCCTCCCTCCTCTCCTCTCTTCTATTCCTACTTTTTTCTCTTTCCCACGCTGGCTGAATGTGACCTGACCTCGCTTCAAAAACCGTTTGACATGGAGGAGAACGTTTCCGCATTCCTCCGACTACAAAGCCCCAGCCGCCTCCTTCTGTGCCCTCCCTGCCAGGGGGGACCCCGGGGGCCACAGGGGAAAGGGGGGGCATGGACAGGGGTGGGGGGGGCGACTTTTGTATTTATTACAGTTTATTTTTCATTACTTTCACTCCTACTTCCCCTTCTCTCTCCATGGTTTACAGCTTTACTTATGTCATTTTATAGATTTTTTAACTTTCTTACTATATCTATCTATATTCTATATATACTATTCTAATTTCTTACTATATATATATACTATTCTTACTATATCTATCTATATTCTATATATACTATTCTAATTTCTTACTATATATATATACTATATATATATATATACTATATATATATATATATATATATACTATTCTTACTATATCTATCTATATACTTTACATCTATATATACTACTCTTACTATATATATATACTATTCTTACTATATCGATCTATATTCTATATATACTATTCTTACTATATCTATCTATATACTATTCTAATTTCTTACTATATATATATACTGTTCTTACTATATCTATCTATATTCTATATATACTATTCTAATTTCTTACTATATATATATATACTATTCTTACTATATATACTATTCTTACTATATATATATACTATTCTTACTATATCTATCTATCTATATACTATTCTTACTATCTATCTATATACTATTTTTACTATGTCTATCTATCTATATACTATTCTTACTATCTATCTATATACTATTCTTACTATATATATACTATTTTTACTATATCTATATACTATTCTTACTATATATATATATACTATATATATACTATTCTTACTATATATACACATACTATTTTACTATATCTATCGATCTATATACTATTCTTACTATATCTATATACTGTTCCTACTATATATATATATATATATATATATACTATTCTTAATATATATATATACTATTTTTACTATATCTATTCTTGCTATATATCTATATACTGTTCTTACTATATCTATATACTATTCTTAACGTATATATATATATATATATATATATATATATATATATATATATATACTATTCTTACTATTTATATATGTGCATACAATCTGTTTATCTATATATCTATTATCTGTATCTATCTACATATATAGATCTATGTCTGATTACCTGTCTATAATCAACATCTACCCATTTATCAATACCTATTTATCATCTATATTATGTATCCCCAGTCTACATATATCTACCATCAATATCTATGATCTATCATTAGTCAACATCATTCACTTATTTATCTGTATCTGTTTACATTTTAAATATATGTATGTTTACCTATCTATCTATCTATCTATCTATCTATCTATCTATCTATCTATCCATTAAGACTCCATTCACACTTGTGCAGCTTGTCATGCTTCACAGTCACATGACATTTCCATGAGTCATTCCCCATGATTCCCAATGATCCTCATTCATATATGTGCGACTTAAATTTGCAGCGACTTCAAAATAGTTCATGCACTACTTTGGTCCGACCTTCATTCAACTTAAGAGCCATAGACTTCAATGTTAATCCACAAAAGTTGCATGAAAGTCATACCTAATTATCAATACATATCTATCACTATCTATAATGTACCCTCAGCCTACATATATCTGTCATCAACATCTATGATCCATCATTAGTCAACATCATTCATCTATTTATCTGTATAGCTCTAAGCTGTATCTATTTACATTTTAAATATATATCTGTTTACCTATCATCAATAAATATCTATCTATCTATATATCTATCAGGCCAGTTCACACCACATGCAGTCCAGGGTATTTTTTTCTGCATCAAAAATGCATGGAAAGTAGGTTATATGATTTTCAATGGCATAGTTAAAACCAGTGTGGTCAGTTCCAGGGCTTTCCGGTTCCAGAAAAAAGTAGAACGTGGTGCATTTTTCCTGCACTGGACTGTACTGGAACGCAGTAAAACGCATCAAAAATGCACCGGAACGCATCAAAAACACACCGGACCCCAGTACAGTGAAAAAAAACACAGGAAAAAAAGAATCAGAAATGTATCCGGAAACACATCAAAAACGCACTGGAACACGCCAAAAAACGCACTAAAAATGTGCTAAAATTGCGCATGCAGAACTGCATCCGGAAGAGATCTGGGGTGTGTTTTTGTGTTGTGAACTATCCCATAATGGTTCCTCAGTGTAAATTTATCTATCATCAATATCGATCTAGTCATCTATAATCTAACAATCTATATCAAGCCATCATTAATCTAAATCTATCAATCACTTATAAATATAAATCAGTCTAAAATCTATATCTATAATATCATCTCACCAATATCTATAATCTATCATTAGTCCACATCTGTCATCTATTTATCTGTATATCTATAATCTGTATTTATATACATGTTTGAATCTATCCCCTTTACCTGTCTGTCTATCATCACTATATATCTATCCATCATCAGTCTACCTATATCTATCATCTATATCTATCATCAATATGTATCTAGTTCTCTGTAATCTATACATCTATATCTGGCTATCTTAATAAAAATCTCTCATTCACTTATCTTAAATATCTATTTATATATAATCTACTTAGCTATAATATCATTTATCATCAATATCTGTAATTGTAACATCAGTCCACATCTATCACCCATGATCAGCATCTGTTAAGTAATATGTATATATAGTAATATAGTCAGTCATTATTCTGTATTTGTCTTCATCTTCATTAGAGTTGAGCGGACACCTGGATGTTCGGGTTCGGCCAAACTTCACGAAAAAGTTTGAGTTCGGCCCCAAAGCCCGAACCCCGTTGAAGTCAATGGTGACCCAAACTTTTGGGCACAAAAATGGCTATAAAAAAGTCCTGGAAAGGGCTAGAGGGCTGCAAAAGGAAGCAAAATGGGGGTAAGGAGTAGGACAAGTGCCCTGCAAACAAATTTGGATAGGGAAATAATTTAAAATCACATTAAAAAAAAAAATGGAGGAGGAGGTGGATGCGGAGTAGGAGGTTGAGAAGGCGGTGACCGTGGCGCTGTAGGTAGTGGAAGTGGTGGTGGAAGAGGAGGAGGAGGTAGCCAACACAGTTTTTTGTTTGGTTGTTTTTTTTTTCTAATTGGGGTAGCCCCCAAAATATTGAGACATATTAAAAAAAAAAAAGGAATAAGTTCAGTGAAGTATACCAATGGCTTTGTGAGGCCGGTATGAATGTCTATTCTGCACAAGGTACAGACAAGTCTTGTGGGATCCATGCCTGATTCATTTTAATAAACGGTAGCTTGTCCACATTGGCTGTGGACAGGCGGCTGCGCTTGTCTGTGATAACGCCCCCTGCCGTGCTAAACACACGTTCAGGCAATACACTGGCTGCAGGGCAAGCCAGCACCTCCAAGGCATAAAGGGCAAGCTCAGGCCATGTGCCCAATTTGGAGACCCAGAAGTTGAATGGGGCAGACCCATCAGTCAGTACGTGTAGGCGTGTGCCCACATACTCTTGCACCATGTTGCTGAAATGCTGCCTCCTGCTAAGATGTTGCCTATCAGCTGGTGGTGCTGTTTGTTGTGGCGGGCTGCTGACAAAGCTTTTCCACATTTCGGCCATGCTAACCCTGCCTTCTGAGGTGCTGGTGGTGCCACAGCTGCGTTGGCGACCTCTTCCTCCTCCTCTGCCTTCACCTTGTGCTTCCACTGAGCCCCCTGTGTCATTTGGGAATGCCCTCAGCAGCGCGTCTACCAGTGTGTGCTTGTAGTTGCGCATCTTCCGATCATGCTCCAGTGAGGGAATTAAGGACGGCACGTTGTCCTTGTAACGGGGATCCAGCAGGGTGGCCACCCAGTAATAAGCACAAGTTACAATGTGGGAAACTTGGCTGTCGTTGCGCAGGCACTGCAGCATGTAGTCGCTCATGTGTGCCAGGCTGCCCAGAGGCAAAGACAAGCTGTCCTCTGTGGGAGGTGTATCATCTGTGTCCTCTGTATCCCCCCAGCCACGCTCCAGTGATGCCCACGAGCTGCGTTGGGTGCCACCCTGCTGTGAACATGGTTCCTCATCCTCGTCCTCCTCATCCTCCAGAACTGTGCCCTGGCTTGAAATTTTTTTTACCTTGGAACCCACCCTCGGAGCCACTTGTGAATGATTGGCCTGATAACTGTGGAAATGACCCCTCTTCCTCCTGTGCCACATCCTCTTCCATCATCGCCCAAAGTGTTTTTTCAAGGAGACATAGAAGTGGGATAGTTACACTGAGAACAGCATCATCGGCACTGGCCATGTTGGTGGAGTACTCAAAACACCGCAATACGCTACACAGGTCTCGCATGGAAGCCCACTCGTTGGTGGTGAAGTGTTGCTGTTCCACAGAGCGACTGACCCGTGCATGCTGCAGCTGAAACTCCACTATTGCCTGCTGCTGCTCGCACAGTCTCTCCAGCATGTGCAAGGTGGAGTTCCACCTTGTGGGCACGTCACATATGAGGCGGTGAGCGGGAAGGCCGAAGTTCCGCTGCAGCGCAGACAGGCGAGCAGCAGCAGGGTGAGAACGCCGAAAGTGCGCACAGACGGCCCGCACTTTATGCAGCAGCTCTGACATATCCGGGTAGTTTTTTAGACATTTCTGCACCACCAAATTCAGCACATGCGCCAGGCAAGGGATTATCCCCCAAACATATCAGTTTTAAAACAGCCTGCTGTCGTTTCCTCCTGGATGTGCTGATGTTGGTGGCGAAGGTGTTACGCTGAGCGGATGAGTAGGTGGTCGAGGAGGAGGAAGCAGAGTAGGAGGAGGAGGCAACAGGAGACAAAGAGAAATGCCCTGCAATCCTCGGTGGTGGAAGGACATGCTCCAAATGGCTAGCCGGCTCAGGCCCACCCGCCACTACATTTGCTCAGTGTGCAGTTAGCGAGATATAGCATCCCTGGCTGTGCTTACTGGTCCATGTATCAGTGGTTATGTGGACCTTGCCACAGATGGCGTTGCGCAGTACACACTTGATCTTGTCCATGACTTGTTTGTGCAGGGAAGGGATGGCTCGCCTGGAAAAGTAGTGGCGGCTGGGTACCACGTACTGTGGGACAGCCACCGCCATCAGGTTTCTGAAACTGTCCGTGTCCACCAGACAGAATGACAGCATTTCAAAGGCCAGGAATTTTTAAATGCTGGCATTCAGGGCCAGGGATCGCGGGTGGGTAGGGGGGTACTTCCTCTTTCTCTCCAGGGTTTGGGAGATGGACAGCTGTAAGCTTCCATGGGACCATGTGGAAATGCTTGGGGATGGTGGCGGACATGGTGGCGTTGCTGTCATATCGTCTGTTTGCTGGGTGGCAGGTGACGCTGTCACTGTAGAGGTGGAGGAAGAGGCCGAGGCAGCAGCTGAAGAGGAAGCAGGAGGAGCCCAAGACCTTTTTTGGATTTTGAGGTAATTATTCCAATGCAGCTCATGCTTTGCATGTAGATGCCTGGTCATGCAGGTTGTGCTCGGGTTTAGAACATTTATGCCTCGCTTCAGGCTCTGATTGCACAGCGTGCAAACCACTCGTGTCTTGTCGTCAGCACATTGTCTGAAGAACTGCCATGCCAGGGAACTCCTTTGAGCTGCCTTTGGTGCGCTAGGTCCCTGGGTGCGGTGGCTAGTAGCAGGCCTACTGTCTAGGGGACGCTCGCTCCGCTTTTGCAACCTGCTTCCTCTTTTGCTGTGCTGGTGCCTCTGTGCGACCACCACCTCTTCCTCCAAACTGCACACGTCACTCACATGACCCTCATTCCATGTGGGGTCTAGGACCTCATCATCCTCCACATCATCTTCCACCCACCCTTCACCACTGCCCTCCTTGTCAGTCTGCACATTGAGGCAAGCTGCAGCAGTTGGCACCTGTGTTTCGTCATCATCAGAGCCGTGCTGTGCTGGTGTTTCCATGTCCTCATCCTGCAACAGAAGTGGTTGGGCATTGGTGCACTCAAT
>BLSH010472300.1:531593-552105 GCA_018402905.1 Glandirana rugosa
CTCCTTGGGAACCAACAGGGATCCGAAGATGGGGTTGACATAGATACCCAACCAAGGGTTCCTCCCTAGATACAATTGGGGTAGAAGCCTATGGACAACCAAGGGTTCCTCCATAGATACAGTTGGGGTAGAAGCCTAGGGACAACCAAGGGTTCCTCCATAGATACAATTGGGGTAGAAGCCTAGGGACAACCAAGGTTCCCTCCATAGATATAAATTGGGGTAGAAGCCTACAAGAGGCACATACAAGAGATTCATAATTGCACAGTGCTGTGAATCTAATACATGGAGCTTGCAGATTGGAGGACAGAATACAGGGGTGAGCTCATCAGTGTACTGCTGTTTCTTCACTCTCTAATCACAATCTTTATTAACTAATCTTTTGGCAGGTGAGACATTTTACCCTTATGTATTTTCATCACCTTACACTTTAAATATATATTTTGGTTCACCAGCTGGTAGCTATTATAACTGATTTATTGAGACTTGTTTTATCATTAACATTTTTATGCCTAATACTTTGATGTATCCTAGAAGATGATTTACCATGAGTTACTTAAACTGTATCCTAACTCCTTCTCCCACCCAAATAAAAAGTAATACAATGCAGCTTAGTAGCCCTTAGATGTGATGACTGCATTAGTCTTATTTTTTCCGGCTTTTTTTCTTTATCTTCATCTAGTCATCCTGCCAGTAACACATTTCAAGTCCTCAGATGACTTCACTCACATAGTGTACTGTATCTATGGAGGAAACCTTGGTTGTTCCTAGGCTTCTACCCCAATTTGTATCTATGGAGGGAACATTAGTTGTCGTTAGGCATTTACCTCAATTTGTATCTGTGGAGGGGACCTTGGTTGTCCATAGGCTTCTACCCCAATTTGTATCAATGGAAGAAACCTTGGTTGTCTTTAGGCTTGTACCGTAATTTGTATCTATGGAGGGGGCATTGATTGTCTCTATGCTTCTACCCCAATTTGTATCTATGGAGGGGACCTTGGTTGTCTTTAGGCTTCTACCGCAATTTGTATCTATGGAGGGGGCATTGATTGTCCCTATGCTTCTACCCCAATTTGTATCTATGGAGGGGACCTTGGTTGTCTTTAGGCTTCTACCCCAATTTGTATCTATGGAGGGGACCTTGGTTGTCCGTAGGCTTCTACCCCAATTTGTGTTAATGGAAGAAACCTAGGTTGTCTTTAGGCTTCTACCCCAATTTGTGTCTATGGAGGGGACCTTGTTGTCCCTAGGCTTCTACCCAATTTGTATCTATGGAGGGAACCTTGGTTGTCCCTCAGCTTCTACCCCAATTTGTATCTATGGAGGTAGCCTTGGTTGTCCCTAGGCTTCTACCACAGTTTGTATCTATGGAGGAACCCTTGGTTGTCCCTAGGCTTCTACCCCAATTTGTATCTATGGAGGAAACCTTGGATGTCCCTAGGCTTCTACCCCAATTGTATCTATGGAGGAAACCTTGGCTGTCCCTAGGCTTCTATCTCAATTTATATCTATGGAGGGAACAATGGCTGTACCTAGACTCCTACCCCAACTTGTATCTATGGAGGGAACCTTTGTTGTCCCCAGGCTTCTACCCCAATTTGTATTTATGGAGGGAACCTTGGTTGTCCCTAGGCTTCTACCCCAACTTGTATCTATGGAGGGAACTTTGGCTGTTCCTAGGCTTCTACTCCAATTTGAATCTATGGAGGGAACCTTAGTTGTCTCTAGGCTTGTACCCCAATTTGTATATATGGAGGGAGCCTTGGTTGTCCCTGGGCTTCTACCCCAATTTGTATCTGTGGAGGGAATCTTGGCTTTACCCAGACTTCTACGCCAATTTGTATCTATGGAGGGGACCTTGGTTGTCTTTAGGCTTCTACCCCAATTTGTATCTAAGGAGTGGACCTTGGTTGTCTTTAGGCTTCTAGCCCAATTTGTATCTATGGAGGTGACCTTGGTTGTCCCTAGGCTACTAGCCCAATTTGTATCTATGGAGGTAACCTTGGTTGTCCCTAGGCTTCTACCACAATTTGTATCTATGGAGGAACCCTTGGTTGTCCCTAGGGTTCTACCACAATTTGTATCTATGGAGGAAACCTTGGCTGTGCCTAGGCTTCTACCCCAATTTGTATCTATGGAGGAAACCTTGGCTGTCCCTAGGCTTCTACCCCAATTTGTATATATTTAGGAACCCTTGGTTGCCCCTAGGCTTCTACCCCAATTTAGATCTATGGAGGGAACCTTGGCTTTATCCAGACTTCTTCCCCAAGTTGTATCTATGGAGGGAACCTTTGTTGTCCCTAGAGCTCTACCCCAATTTGTATCTATGGAGGAAACGTTGGCTGTCCCTAGGCTTCTACCGCTTTTTATATATATGGAGGAAACCTTGGCTGTCCCTAGGCTTCTACCCCAATTTGTATATATTTAGGAAACCTTGGCTGCCCCTAGGCTTCTACCCCAATTTATATCTATGGAGGTAACCTTGGCTTTACCTAGACTCCTACCCCAACTTGTATCTATGGAGGGAACCTTTGTTGTCCCTAGGCTTCTACCCTAACTTATATCTATGGAGGGAACCTTGGCTGTTTCTAGGCTTCTACTCCAATTTGTATCTATGGAGGGAACTTTTGTTGTCCCTAGGCTTCTACCGCAATTTGTATCTATGGAGGGAAGCTTGGTGGGCCCTAGGCTTCTACAATAATTTGTATCTATGGAGGGAATCTTGGGAGTCCCTAGGCTTCTACCCCAATTTGTATCTATGGAAGGGACCTTGGTCATCCCTAGGCTTTCAGCCCAATTTGTTTCTATGGAGGTAACCTTGGTTGTCCCTAGGCTTCTACCACAATTTGTATCTGTGGAGGAACCCTTGGTTGTCCCTCAGCTTCTACCCCAATTTGTATTTATGGAGAGAACCTTGGTTGTCCCTAGGCTTCTACCCCAATTTGTATCTGTGGAGTGAACCTTGGTTGTTCGTAGGCTTCTTCCCCAATTTGTATCTCTGGAGGGGACCTTGGTTGTCTTTAGGCTTCTACCCCAATTTGTTTCTATGGAGGGGACCTTGCTTGTCCCTAGGATTCTAGCCCAATTTGTTTATGTTTAGAAACCCTTGGTTGTACCTAGGCTTCTACCCCAATTTATATCTATGAAGGGAACCTTGGTTATCCCTAGGCTTCTACCCCAACTTGTATCTATGGAGGGAACCTTGGCTATTCCTAGGCTTTTACTCCAATTTGTATCTATGGAGGGAACCTTGGTTGTTTCTAGGCTTGAGGGAACCTTGGCTTTACCTAGACTCCTATCCCAACTGTATATATGGAGGGAACCTTTGTTGTCCCTAGACTTCTACCCCAATTTGTATCTATGGAGGGAACCTTGGTTATCCCTAGGCTTCTATCCCAACTTGTATCTATGGAGGGAACCTTGGCTGTTCCTAGGCTTTTACTCCAATTTGTATCTATGGAGGGAACCTTGGTTGTCTCTAGGCTTGTACCTCAATTTGTATATATGGAGGGAGCCTTGGTTGTCCCTAGGCTTCTACACCAATTTGTATCTATTGAGGGAACCATGGCTTTACCTAGACTTCTACCCCAATTTGTATTTATGGAGGGAACCTTTGTTTTCCCTAGGCTTCTACCGCAATTTTTATCTATGGAGGGAACCTTGGTTGTCCCCAAGCTTCTACACCAACTTGTATCTATGGAGGGAACCTTTGTTGTCCCTAGGCTTCTACCCCAATTTGTATCTATGGAGGGAACCTTGGTTGTCCCTAGGCTTCTACCCTAACTTATATCTATGGAGGGAACCTTGGCTGTTTCTAGGCTTCTACTCCAATTTGTATCTATGGAGGGAACCTTGGCTTTACCTAGACTTCTACCTCAATTTGTATCTATGGAGGGAACTTTTGTTGTCCCTAGGCTTCTACCGCAATTTGTATCTATGGAGGGAAGCTTGGTGGGCCCTAGGCTTCTACAATAATTTGTATCTATGGAGGGAATCTTGGGAGTCCCTAGGCTTCTACCCCAATTTGTATCTATGGAAGGGACCTTGGTCGTCCCTAGGCTTCCAGCCCAATTTGTTTCTATGGAGGTAACCTTGGTTGTCCCTAGGCTTCTACCACAATTTGTATCTATGGAGGAACCCTTGGTTGTCCCTCAGCTTCTACCCCAATTTGTATTTATGGAGAGAACCTTGGTTGTCCCTAGGCTTCTACCCCAATTTGTATCTGTGGAGTGAACCTTGGTTGTTCGTAGGCTTCTTCCCCAATTTGTATCTATGGAGGGGACCTTGGTTGTCTTTAGGCTTCTACCCCAATTTGTTTCTATGGAGGGGACCTTGCTTGTCCCTAGGATTCTAGCCCAATTTGTTTATGTTTAGAAACCCTTGGTTGTACCTAGGCTTCTACCCCAATTTGTATCTATGGAGGGAACCTTGGTTATCCCTAGGCTTCTATCCCAACTTGTATCTATGGAGGGAACCTTGGCTGTTCCTAGGCTTTTACTCCAATTTGTATCTATGGAGGGAACCTTGGTTGTCTCTAGGCTTGTACCTCAATTTGTATATATGGAGGGAGCCTTGGTTGTCCCTAGGCTTCTATACCAATTTGTATCTATTGAGGGAACCTTGGCTTTACCTAGACTTCTACCCCAATTTGTATTTATGGAGGGAACCTTTGTTTTCCCTAGGCTTCTACCGCAATTTTTATCTATGGAGGGAACCTTGGTTGTCCCTAAGCTTCTACACCAATTTGTATCTATGGAGGGAATCTTGGGAGTCCCTAGGCTTCTACCCCAATTTGTATCTATGGAAGGGACATTGGTCATCCCTAGGCTTCCAGCCCAATTTGTTTCTATGGAGGTAACCTTGGTTGTCCCTAGGCTTCTACCACAATTTGTATCTATGGAGGAACCCTTGGTTGTCCCTCAGCTTCTACCCCAATTTGTATTTATGGAGAGAACCTTGGTTGTCCCTAGGCTTCTACCCCAATTTGTATCTGTGGAGTGAACCTTGGTTGTCCCTAGGCTTCTTCCCCAATTTGTATCTATGGAGGGGACCTTGGTTGTCTTTAGGCTTCTACCCCAATTTGTTTCTATGGAGGGGACCTTGCTTGTCCCTAGGATTCTAGCCCAATTTGTTTATGTTTAGAAACCCTTGGTTGTACCTAGGCTTCTACCCCAATTTATATCTATGGAGGGAACCTTGGTTATCCATAGGCTTCTACCCCAACTTGTATCTATGGAGGGAACCTTGGCTATTCCTAGGCTTTTACTCCAATTTGTATATATGGAGGGAACCTTGGTTGTCTCTAGGCTTGAGGGAACCTTGGCTTTACCTAGACTCCTATCCCAACTGTATATATGGAGGGAACCTTTGTTGTCCCTAGGCTTCTACCCCAATTTGTATCTATGGAGGGAACCTTGGTTATCCCTAGGCTTCTATCCCAACTTGTATCTATGGAGGGAACCTTGGCTGTTCCTAGGCTTTTACTCCAATTTGTATCTATGGAGGGAACCTTGGTTGTCTCTAGGCTTGTACCTCAATTTGTATATATGGAGGGAACCTTGGTTGTCCCTAAGCTTCTATACCAATTTGTATCTATTGAGGGAACCTTGGCTTTACCTAGACTTCTACCCCAATTTGTATTTATGGAGGAAACCTTTGTTTTCCCTCGGCTTCTACCGCAATTTTTATCTATGGAGGGAACCTTGGTTGTCCCTAAGCTTCTACACCAATTTGTATCTATGGAGGGAATCTTGGGAGTCCCTAGGCTTCTACCCCAATTTGTATCTATGGAAGGGACCTAGGTCATCCCTAGGCTTCCAGCCCAATTTGTTTCTATGGAGGTAACCTTGGTTGTCCCTAGGCTTCTACCACAATTTGTATCTATGGAGGAGCCCTTGGTTGTCCCTCAGCTTCTACCCCAATTTGTATTTATGGAGAGAACCTTGGTTGTCCCTAGGCTTCTACCCCAATTTGTATCTGTGGAGTGAACCTTGGTTGTTCGTAGGCTTCTTCCCCAATTTGTATCTATGGAGGGGACCTTGGTTGTCTTTAGGCTTCTACCCCAATTTGTTTCTATGGAGGGGGCCTTGCTTGTCCCTAGGATTCTAGCCCAATTTGTTTATGTTTAGAAACCCTTGGTTGTACCTAGGCTTCTACCCCAATTTATATCTATGGAGGGAACCTTGGTTATCCATAGGCTTCTACCCCAACTTGTATCTATGGAGGGAACCTTGGCTATTCCTAGGCTTTTACTCCAATTTGTATATATGGAGGGAACCTTGGTTGTCTCTAGGCTTGAGGGAACCTTGGCTTTACCTAGACTCCTATCCCAACTGTATATGGAGGGAACCTTTGTTGTCCCTAGGCTTCTACCCCAATTTGTATCTATGGAGGGAACCTTGGTTATCCCTAGGCTTCTATCCCAACTTGTATCTATGGAGGGAACCTTGGCTGTTCCTAGGCTTTTACTCCAATTTGTATCTATGGAGGGAACCTTGGTTGTCTCTAGGCTTATACCTCAATTTGTATATATGGAGGGAGCCTTGGTTGTCTCTAGGCTTCTACACCAATTTGTATCTATTGAGGGAACCTTGGCTTTACCTAGACTTCTACCCCAATTTGTATTTATGGAGGGAACCTTTGTTTTCCCTAGGCTTCTACCGCAATTTTTATCTATGGAGGGAACCTTGGTTGTCCCTAAGCTTCTACACCAATTTGTATCTATGGAGGGAACCTTGGCTGTCACTAGGCTTCTAGCCCAATTTGTATCTATACAGGGAACCTTGGTTGTCCCAAGGCTTTTACCCCAATTTGTATCTATGAAGGGAACTTTGGCTGTCCCTAGGCTTCCATCCCAATGTGTACCTGTGGAGGGGACCTTGGATGTCCATAGGCTTCTACCCCAATTTGTATCTATGGAGGGAACCTTGGCTTTACCTTCCTTCTACCCCAATTTGTATCTATGGAGGGAACCTTTGTTGTCCCTAGGCTTCACCCCAATTTGTATCTATAGAGGGAACCTTGGCTGTCCCTAATTTTCTACACCAATTTGTATCTATGAAGGGAACCTTGGCTATCCTTAGGCTTTTAGCTCAATTTGTATCTATAGAGGGAACCTTGGTTGTCCCTAGGTTTCTACCCCAATTTGTATCTATTGAGGGAATCTTGGCTGCCCTAGGCTTCTACCCCAATTTGTATCTATTGGGGGGAACCTTGGTTGTCCCTAGGCTTCTCCCCAAATTTTGGACAATAGACCTTCCTCTCCTCATCTCTTTTACATGGAAGAGATGGGAGGTTGGGTTGCGGTTACAGTAAATAATGTAAAAAGAAAATATAGGATCAACAGGTATTTTCCGTGTTTGCTGAAAATGTTCTTAGCCTAAAAAATGAAAACGAATGCAGACACTATATCTAAGGGCTAGTAATTCACAATATATTACATTTTTGTTCTTGCCTTGAGTGTAGATATCTTTTAAGTATATGTTTGTGTATATTTTAAGTTTGTTTATATTAATATATTTGAAAGTGGTTGTGAAGGCTGAAGGTTTCTTTTAGCTTACCCACATCCCCTCTAATACTCACCTGAGCCCCCTCTCGATCCAGTGATGTGCATGAGACCCTCGGCTGTCCCGGGACTCCCTCTCCTCATTGGCCGAAACAGCCATTGGCTCCCACTGCTGTCAGTCACAGCCAGTGAGCCAATCAGAAGTACCTAGTACTTGATCCGGCACTTCCGGATAAGGGGCGCACACGCGCGCCGCAGCTGTGCTGTGCATAGACACCGGACAAGCTGATCAGCGGGTGCCAGCCAATGGATTTCTGCCGGCTACCGCTGATCGGCTAGGAGAGACACAGAACAGAGCTCTGCCTATGTAAACAAGGGGGAGCTCCATGCGGTCAGCAAGGATGTGACGAATTTCCTTTCCCTGGAAAGCGGGGAAAAAAATCCACCACAGCCCTTATTAAAAACACTGGTTAGGCATACATTTAACCCTTTGGTCGTCCTATATGTTTAACCCCTTCCCAGCCAGTGTCATTAGTACAGTGACAGATATTTTTGGCACTGATCACTGTATTAGTGTTGCTGGTCCCCACATAGTGTCACAACAACAATATCGCAGTCCCACTATAAGTCGCTGATCGCCACCATTACTAGAAAATACAAACAAACAGTATATATCTGATAGTTTGTAGCCTCTATAACTTTTGCGCATACCAATCAATATATGTTTATTGGGATTTTTTTCCCAAAAATATGTAGCATAATATATATTGGCCTAAATTGATGAAGAAATTTGATTTTTTTACATTTTTTTATTGGATATGTTTTATAGCAGAAAGAAAAAAAATATTGTTTTTTTTTCAAAATTGTAGTCTTTTTTTGTTTATAGCGCAAAAAATAAAAAACCTAGAGGTGATCAAATACCACCAAAAGAAAGCTCCATTTGCGGGGGGAAAAAAATGATGACATGAATTTAGGTGCAGCATCACAGAACTGTGCAATTGTCAGTTGAAGTAACGCAGTGCCATATCGCAAAAAGCGGCATTGTCATGAAGGGGGGTAAATCTTCTGGAGGTCAAGTGGTTAAAGTGATTGTAAACCCTTCCATTTACCCAGTGAAGTGACTGGCCTCAGGCAATACACAGAGATGAAACAAATCCTGCATAAGTTGTACCTGTTTATCTGCAGTCTTCTCTTCTCGACATCTGTTCAAAGTGCTGAATGATAAAGCTTGTCTGATCGTTCAGAAAAAATGGGGAGGAGAGCTGAAGTTGCGCACTGCAGAGCTCATGTAGGAGAGCTCTGAGAGCTGATTGGAGGGAAGAGACACACCACCCTTCACAAAGCACACAGGAACAGAGCTGAGGCTGTCAATCTGCTGGAGATCCCTTCCCTGTCACAATTTTTCTCTTGGTGTCAGGGAAAACTTCTCAGGAGTGATTCATGCTGATAGCAGAGGAAGAAAGCAGCAGAAAGAAATGACACTTAGTGATCTGAGACCCCTTTCTCATTTGTGTGAGTTATCCTGCGACTTGGGACTGGAAAGTTGTATGACAAGTCGTACCCCATGATTTTCAATGCACTACTTTGGTGAGATTTGAGGTACATAGACCTCAAGATTACAAAGGCATTGCTTAAAGTCGCATCAAAATCGCTGCAAAAATCTCAGCAAAAAATTGCGGCAAAATTGCACAAGTGTGAAAGAGGCCTTAATTGAGACAAGTGCATGCTATAGAGGGATATGATTTGTACACATTTCATATCTGAGGGTTAGAGCCTTTTCACACTGGGGCGCCGGGTTCGTTAGTGGTATTTTAGCGGGGTGCTTTTAACCCCCAAGAAGGGGTTAACAAGGGGTTAAAAGCGCCCGTGTTACGGCGCTTCTGAAGAGCTTTTCAGGCGCTTCGGAAGCGCTGCCCAATCATTCCAATGGGTAGGGGCGGTTGCTCCCAAACCGCCCCAAAGATGCTGCTTGCAGGACTTTTTTTCCTGTCCCGCAAGTGCACCGCCCCAGTGTGAAAGCACTCGGGATTTCACACTCGGGCGGCATGGGAGGCAGTTTTCAGGTGGTTTACAGGAGCTTTTTCTAGCACTAAAACGCCTGAAAACTGCCTCAGTGTTTAAGGGATCTTAAAGCCACTTTAACCACTTGAGAACCGGAAGGATTTCCCACGTTAGGACCAGAGCACTTTTTGCGATTCAGCACTGCATCGATTTAACTGACAATTGCGCAGTCGTGCGATGTTGTACCCAAAGGAAATTTGTGTCCTTTTTTCCGCACAGATAGAGCTTTCTTTTGGTGGTATTTGATCACCTCTGTGTCATTTCTGATCACCGCTATAAACAAAAAAAGAGCGACAATTTTGCAAAAAAAACAAAAAAAATATTTCTTATTTTTTGCTAAAATACAAATCCCAAAAAATATACAAAGAAACAAATTTATTCATCGGTTTTGGCCGATTTATATTCTTCCTCATATTTGTGGTAAAACAAAAATTGCGATCGCCGTTTATTGATTGGTTTGCGCAAAAGTTGCCGTGTTTACAAACCATGAGAATTAATTTCTGGCTTTTTTACAATTTTTTTTAGTAGTAATGGCGGCGATCTGCGATTTTTATCGGGACTGCGATATCGCGGCGGATATGTCGGACATTTTTGACACTTTTTCGCTTTCTGATACAGCGATCAGAAATTTAAATATCCACTGATTACTGCATAAATGCCATGGCAGTGAAGGGGTTAACCTGCAGGCGGCAGTGAAGGGGTTAACTGTGTTCCCTAGGAAGCCTAGTTCTAACTGTGAGGGGGCTGGGCTGGCAGGGGCATAAGAGTGCTAACTGATCCCGATTACGGGGATCAGTAGATCACTGTCATGCCGCCTGTCAGAACGGGGAACCGCCGTGTTTACATCGGCGGTTCCCCGTTCTGGCTCTGTAACAGGGCATCGCGAGTCGCCAGCGGATGTTGAGTCCGCAAGACCCGCGGCCCCACTCAGGGAGCGTGCGGTGGGCACGAGCGCACGGCGGTGGTGCACGCTCGCCCCATAGCTGCCGTGCACTAAAGTGACGACTATAAGCGGCGATTTGCGGGACAGAGTCACGCTGTCGCCGCTTATAGTCGTACGGCGGTCGAGAAGTGGTTAAGCCTGGATTCACACCTATGCAATACATGGAAACGCATCCAGACGCTCACACATGTGCATAGCTGTGCAGTTTCAATTTGCATTGCATTGCACTTGATGCTTATCATTATGCATTTGCAGGCACCATTATGCATTGAGGTCTTAACGCATGTGTTTCCGTTTATTTCAGTGGATAACGCTCAAGAAAAGGTGTGAATACAGACAAAAGTTTAAAAAAAAAAAAGTATTGCACCACTGTAGTTTTGCAAGTTTTAATGAATTCATCACCACATAATGTAAGCAGGAATTCCCTTGTAGGGAAGGAAGGGTTAAGCGTGCACAGAAAGCTGTGTGTGTACAGCCAGACCACAAACGGTTGGGTGTGTGTGTGTAGGTGTCAGTGCACGGGTGTCTATACAAGATCAGCAGCTCAAAGTGTCCCGGACAGGGCACACCCCATGTCAGTTGGCAGCTGCAGGGGCCTCTCCCAGCCTGGGCATTAGGGTTACAATAAGGGTTTATGGGGTTATGGGGTTATGGTGAACCAGAGTTCTGCCGAAAGGAAGGTAAGTACTGTATGTGGAGCTGGGAGTCAAGTGACCCTATTGCTTTTACTCTGCGTGTGCACAGGTTCACTTAAAGTGGTTGTCAAGTCATGACAACCACTTCAAACTACAGGTAAGCCTATAATAAAGCTTACCTGTAGGTCCCGGGAATATCTCCTAAACTTGCACCGTTTAAGAGATGTTCATTCAACGTCATCAGCACATGCACAGTGAAGAAACAGCCAGACTGGGCCGTTTCTACACTAAGTGTGCCGTAAATGATGGCTCCCGTGCACATGCGCGGGAGTGACGTCAGCGCGGCTCCTGCCAATCACAGCGCTGGAGTCCACGCTGTGATTGGTCAGATCCCGGAAGAAGACGGGTACAACATGACGCCGGTCACAGCGGTGCTCGGGGACCGCTGCAACGGCGTCGATCTAAGGTAAGCATTTCATAATTAGCTAGTATGCGATGCATGCTAACTCATTATGCCTTTCTCTTGCAGGTGTCCATCCCCCCCCCCTCCCCCCCCAAGCCTTGACAACCACTTTAAGGCCTCTTTCACACCAGTGGACCGATTCGGTTGGCCTGTCCGTTTTTCAGGCGGACCCGATCGGACCACCCATTGTTCTCTATGGAGTGGCAGATGGCAGCGGACACCCGCCGTTATCCAGTATATGGGGATACATTTGCCAAACAGACAGGCAGTCCGTTTCCAACTGCCTTCCTTATAAAGAACAGTGGGCTGTGTCCATGTCCACTCTGCATAGTGAAGCAGACACGGACCTGTCATCTGCCTGCTCAGCGGAGAGAGATCCCCCGCTGAGCAGGTGGATCCGATTGACAGTTTCTGCACCATCTGAAAGGAGCCTTAACCACTTCCACACCGCGCACAGTATATATTTACTGGAGTGGCAGCTAGGGGGCATGCGTGCCCGCCGTACTCAGGAGGAGTGTGCCCGTGGCTCGGGTGGACCCGATGTCCGCCGGCGAGCCGCGATGAGCTGCCAGAGCAAAAGAACGGGGATCCGCCGATGTAAACACGGCGATTCCCCGCTCTGTCAGTGGGGACATAAGAGATCTACTAATCCCTGTCACTGGGATCAGTTAGATCTGTTATGCCCATAACAGCCCAGCCCGCTCACAGTTAGAACACACCCAGGGAACACAGTTAACCCCTAGATCTCCCCCTGCAGGTTAACCCCTTCACTGTCAATGACATTTATACAGTAATCAGTGGACGTTTACATTTCTGATCGCTGTATAAATGTCATTGGTCCCAAAAAAGTGTCAAAAATGTCCGACATGTCCGCTGCAATATCTCAGTCCTGCTAAAAATCGCAGATCGCCGCCATTACTAGTAAAAAATAAATAATAAATAAAAACCCCAGAAATTAATTCTCATCATTCGTAAACTCGGCAGCTTTTGCGCAAGCCAATCAATAAATGCAGATTGCAATTTTTTTTACCAAAAATATGAGGAAGAATATAAATCGGCCAAAACCGATGAAAAAAATGTTTTTTTGGATTTGTATTTTAGCAAAAAGTAAGAAAAACAGTTTTTTTCTTTTGCAAAATTTTCGCTCTTTTTTGTTTATAGCGGTGATCAGAAATGACGCAGCGGGGATCAAATACCACCAAAAGAAAGCTCTATTTGTGGGAAAAAAAGGACGCAAATTTCGTTTGGGAATAACGTCGCACGGCCACGCAATTGTCAGTTAAAGCGTGTAACTCAAAACTGGTAACCTGTCGAAGTTTTTAAATGTCGCCAATGGAGATTTTTAAGTGCCAAAATTTGTCGCAATTCCACGAGCGGACGCAATTTTGAAGCATGATGGTATCAATTTACTTGGCGTAACATTATCTTTCACAATATAGAAAAAAATTGGGCTAACTTTACAGTTTGCTTATTTATTAATTAAAAAAAAGTGTATTTTTTCCCAAAAAATTGCGATTGTAAGATCACTGAGCAAATACGGTGTGACATAAAGTATCGCAGCCACCGCCATTTTATTCTCTAAGGTGTCTGAAAAAAATATATAATGTTTGGGGGTTTTAAGTGATTTTCTAGCAAAAAAAAACTGATTTTAACCTATAAACAGCAAGTGTCAAAAATAAGCCTGGTCCTTAAAGCGGTAGTAAACCCATGCATTTAACAGGTTAAAAACCAGTCACATTTCCGGCATGTGCCGGAAATGTAACACTCCCATTGGTTGTGCTCTAAACCAAACTGTCAAACCATCCAATGGCTGGTGTCATAACTGATCACATGTGCAGCATCATGGCAGTTGTAGATTAAACAGAGGCAAAGATGGCAGCTTCCTTGGCTGAAAATGATAGGAGGGTTTACTACCACTTTAAAGCGGTTGTCTACCCATTTTGTTTACTTTTACCTACAGGTAAGCCTAGAATAAGGCTTACCTGTAGGTAAAATGAATATCTTCTAAACCGGTATGGTTTAGATGATATTCCCTTTCTAATTCAATGTGGCATTACGGCGCATGCGCCGTGTATGTCCCGGCAAAGGCCTGGCATTAGTTCCGGACCTTGCCGGGAAAAACGGGTCCCGCACGCATGCGCGGGAGTGACGTCTCGCGGCTCCGGCCAGTCACAGCGCCGGAGCCGCGTAACCGGAAGCAAGATCCGTGGGAAGATGTCTGCTCCCACAGAGGGGACCGAGCAGGCCGGTCGGATCTTCGTTTCAAGGTGAGTATTTCATAATGAGCTAGTATGCGGTGCATACTAGCTGATTATGCTATTGTCTTGCAGGGTTTTATTTTTTTATTTTTTTAGGGTAGACAACCGCTTTAAGTGA
Source organism: Glandirana rugosa (assembly GCA_018402905.1). Lineage (NCBI taxonomy): Eukaryota > Metazoa > Chordata > Amphibia > Anura > Ranidae > Glandirana > Glandirana rugosa. The sequence goes on from BLSH010472300.1 coordinate 545,576, forward strand.
TCAAAGGAGAAGTACAGCAAAAACTTGTTTGGCTGTACTTCACCTGGGGAACACAGGAGTGTAGTTCGTTCTGCACTCCTGTGACCCATTTTCAGCAGACAGAGGGCTGAAGCCCGCTGTCGGCTGACATCACAGAGGCAAGATCGCGACAATAAGTCGGGATCCACCCACATGCCTGCACCGGCACCCAGTTCAGCCTCTCAGGGAACCGCGCTCCGGAGGGGGGGGGGGGGGCAGAGCAGAGAATGGAGCTCTGAGAATGGAGCGATTCTGCAGCAATTGTTACACCGCGTCTTTTGAAGTCAGAAGCAGGAGCTTCTCTTTGTGTGCTAATAATGATAAACATCGAGTGAATAGGATGGCCCTATGCGACATGCAAAATCGTGCGCAAATCCCTCAACAAAATCGCGTAGCAGGAATGGGGGCCTAAATACAATGAATCAATTTATTGTTTCTTGTTTGTATTTACTATTTCATTCATATGTGGATGTAAGGAGTGACTTTTGATCTGAATGTGATGTTAAAGTAAATTTTTACATAACCCTTGTTCTTCTAAAACATTAAACTTTTTTTTTTTAAATAAATGAATACAGCACTGTCTCTCAAAAAGACAACTAAAAAGAGCATTTCTGATTGGTAGATTCTTATAAATATGCCCCTGTGTGTTCACCAATTATTTGCTACCATTGGAGGGTATTATTAATCTAAAGCAATAGAACATTATCTACAAGGCAACACTGCCCCCTAGTGAGAGAAATATCATACAAAATAGGAATTAAACTGAGGATACACATGGTTTGCCTGAAGATCCTTTGTATAACATATAAAAGGTTTCATATAACATGTAAACATATTATTTATTTACATGCAGTATCAGTAGCACTCTGTAGCTTAGAGCAGAGTTCCAGATATGTCTTGGTCAGTGGTCTCCAAACTGTGGCGCGGGGGCCGAATGCGGCCCTTTGCTTGCCTTTAACTGGCCTTTGAGGCATTATTTCTCCCACTGACACCAACAAAAGGACATAATTCCTTTCACTGACACCAACAATGGGACATAATTCCTTTCACTGACACCAACAATGGGACATAATTCCTTCCACTGACACCAACAATTGGGCACTATTCTGCCCACTGACACCAACAATGGAACTTAATTCCTCCCACTGACACCAACAATGGGATATAATTCCTTCCACTGACACCAACAATGGGACTTAATTCCTTCCACTGACACCAACAATGGGATATAATTCCTTCCACTGAAACCAACAATGGGACTTAATTCCTCCCACTGAAACCAACAACGGTATATAATTCCTTCCACTGACACCAACAAATGGGCACTGTTCTTCCCACTGACACCAACCACAGGACATAATTCCTTCCACTGACACCAACAATGGGATATAATTCCTTCCACTGACACCCACAATGGGACTTAATTCCTCCCACTGAAACCAACAACGGTATATAATTCCTTCCACTGACACCAACAAATGGGCACTGTTCTTCCCACTGACACCAACCACAGGACATAATTCCTTCCACTGACACCAACAATGGGACTTAATTCCTCCCACTGACACCACCAATGGGACTTAATTCCTCCCACTGACACCAACAATGGGACTTAATTTCTCCCACTGACCCCAACAATGGGGCATTATTCCTCCCACTCACACTAACGATGGGGCACTATCCCTCTACCTAATACCAAAGATAGGGCATTTTCCGCCCCCCCTAAAATCTGAAGGAAAGTGCAATGACCCTTTGTTTAAAAAGTTTGGAGATCCCTTGTCTTGGGTAAATGCTCAGTATGACGGTGATAAGTATAATGTGCTTTCGTGGAGCATTTTTGGTGTGTTTTTGATGCGTTTTCATGCTTCATGTATTTTTTTTTTTGTAGTAGGAGTAGTCAGGTTGTTAAATACAAAACCCTACCAAAAAGCTCGGAGCTCTCCCTCCTCTCCCCTGCAGCCGCTGCTGGCAGACACAGGGGATCATGCGACTGGACTAGAAGGCGCCTAAAAATAGGTATTTGCTTCTTTCTTACACAGGGTGAATGCAGCCACCACATTTAAAGCGGCATTGAACCCTAAAGCAAACATTTATTATATTGCAGCTTACCAATTCTTAGGTGTGGCGACTGCATCCGTTTTCTTTTTTAGGTTTCCTTTCTTCTATTTTCATCTGGTGATCTGACCAGTAAGTCAGTTGTTTTTCAAAAGAACAAGCTCTCTTGTAAAGGAATCAGTTACAGGGATAAGGCAAACCATCTGGGGCCAGTTTCACATATGTGTGAATTGGATGAGGGTGTCTCCGCATTCAATTCGCACGACATGCGAGTGTGACCGGCTCTCAATGGAGCCGGTTCATACAGGTCCAGGGAGGCCGCAGTCCACATTCCAAAAGGGTCCTGTGCAACTTTGGGTTTGGTTCAGGTGCGAATTTAGGCAAAATTTCAGACCTGATTCTGAACTGGTGAATAGGAAAGCACCGGATCCCATGCTGGGAACCACGGCCGCACATTTGTGAACCCGGCCTAAAGAGTAACTCCACTTTTGTTGAGAAAAAAAACATTCCCCTCTGGGTGATCCATGTAGATTGCAGGGATTATAACAAACGTTGTTGCAGATTCCTACCTTTTGTTATTCTGAAGAAATAGCTGTTTGTCTGTGTCTATGCACTGAGTGGATCAGTATGGGAGTGGTTTTATAATTATCAATCAGCTGCTGCACCTGCAGGGATCTAATAAGGAAATTGGCAGGGTCTGTATCCCTTTAGACGTTATTTCCTATTGGGAGTATTTCAGCAAAAATTACATTTTTGTTGCAGGGGATGCTAAAAATCTGATTTGTATCTTGGTGCAGACATCTGGAAAAATCAGTGAACCAATCACACAAGCAGGGAATTACATATCTAGGGGACGTTCTGTACTCCATCTGTGTACAGAACACCTCCAGGTAGCCATATTGCATTGCATCTTACAGAAAATGACAGAGCTGTAGATTGAAAAGGAAAGGTCATATTTAATATCATTCAATGACAATATGATCTGAGTCTCTATTGTATATGCTATATGCTATTTTTTTTTTAATTTTCTAAATTTTCTTCCACAAAAGTGAATTTACCCTTTAACACTGGCAGGGGTGCTTACAATGATCACTTTTCATTTATGTAAAACCTTTATCCCAAAAGGAATATTAGCTCATAATATTAGCTGGAGTTTGGCTTCTATTTGTTACTGTACCTAAATCTGCTAATACACTTAAAGTGATTGAAAATGATCACCTTGCGAAACAACCCATTCCGTTTGAAATAGAAATGAAAGGCAAAACATTTTTGTATAGACATAAAAAATATAATAAATAACTTGTTTCCCTTTTAATAAGTCATCACATCCCCTCTGTTCTCAGCTGCATAAGAGCTGGGGGAGGAGAAGCAGCAGCACACCGAGCTTCCCAGTGAATGGCTGTGAAAGGGGGGGGGTGTCAGGACAAGTCTGATCATTGGAGGAGAGCAGGCTGAGTTCCCAGCATAGCTAGAGAACTGACCATGCTGAGAATGATGTGCTTCTATGCTTAGTGTGATCAGTTTTAAATAGGAAAGCAGAGGGACTGGCAGGAACACCAGGGATTTCACACAAAGTAATCAATACAAAGAGAACAGGAGACTTTCTCATAAAAGTACATGGTACAGTAGCACATATCAGGAATATGAAATGTTGGGGTAGAAAACGCTTTAACACTCCCCCCCTAGACTGATGATGCTGCTGTCTGCCCAAAGGTGCCCCCTGTGCTCCTTCATCCAGAGTGGGGGCACTCTAATACTGGAGGTGTGTTACTGGCCAGATCACCAGGTGAAAACAAAAGAAAAAAACCTAAAAAAGAAAAACTAATGCAGCCACCACATCTAATGATTGGTAAGCTGCAATTTGGGTTTAATACCACTTTAAGGATTGGTAATCTGCAATACTTGGAATTTTTGTTATTGGGTTTAGATAGACTTGAAGGCGACATCTCGGCCAAAGCAATGTCACTTGACTAGTTTTTAATGGTAAAAGTAAATGATATAGTTTCAGTATATTATGTCATCTCAGGAATATATCCATACAGACTTGTAAAGTTACTTGGAGGGTCACTTTAAGATCAGTTTTTTGACACTTCCATTATGAAGGATCCCTGTCTCATATCTATAATTATCAGGATAAGGAACCCTAGACGTTCACAGCTGCCAATAGATTTACGCAGACCTGCATGGTTTTCTAACCTTCAGTACGACCGCTTTTGCAACTCACAATAAAACAAACGCCACGTGCACTGTTCACCCCGGCTGAATCTCACTTAAAGGAACACTCCACTCTGTGTTTGACATCATGCACAGCTCTCTCTCTCTCACTCTCAGGAAGGGAGGGGGGGGGAGTCATAAGAGAGCCAATGAAAGCTGCAGAGCTGAAGGTGTGCCTCTGTGTTTCTGTGTAAATCCAGGAAGTGAACAGGCAGCACCTTCAGCTACCCACAGTTAAAATGATTGCAGCCAGATTCAGTGGAGGGAGATTTCTGCAGCATATTTGGTAAGTACAGAATCACAGTATATATAAAATATGCAAAGTGGTTGGAAGGAAGCTTCACAATGGCAAAGATGTTTTTTTTTTTACAAATTATGTGATTGCTGTTGCTCTTTAACCGGTTCCATACCGGCTTGCATACATTTACTGCTGTAGTGTGGCTCTATTCCTAAAATCGCTGTCTATAAATAGCGGCTCGAGCGTATGCAGCTAGCGGGTGGGGGCGCCCCGCCGCTGGCACGCTCTCGTGCCCGCCGCACTCTGGGATTCCTCTATATAGATCTTTAGTGAGACCTCACTTAGAATACTGTGTCCAGTTCTGGAGACCTCACTTACAAAAAGATATTGATAAAATAGAACGAGTTCAGAGACGGGTAACAAAAATGGTGAAAGGTCTGGGGGATAAAACCTATCAAGAGCGACTTCAGGAACTTAATATGTACAGTCTGGAGGAAAGAAGGGGGAGGGGAGACATGAATGAAGCCTTTAAATACATCAAGGGGGTGAATAAGGTTCAGGAGGGCAGTCTTTTCAATATGAAACCAAAATCAAGAACACGGGGACCTCAAACTAACTGGGGGGAAGTTCAACACTAACCTTAGAAAGTATTATTTTACTGAAAGGGTGGTTGGTGATTGGAATAAACTACCAACAGAGGTTGTGAGACAGTCAGTAGTAAATGGCTTCAAACATGCTTGGGATAAACATAAATCTATAGTCAGACAACAAGGTTAATGTGAAAACAAAAAATAAAATAAAAAAGGGGCAGACTCGATGGACTACTCAGTCTTTTTCTGCCGTCACTTTTCTATGTTTCTATGAGTTACCTGGCAGGAAGAAAGAACGGGGAACCGCCGATGTAAACAGGGCGGTTCCCCGCTCTGTCAGTGGGCATATAAGAGATCTACTGTTCTCTGTCACTGGCATCAGTTAGATCTCTGGTGCCCCTGGCAGCCCAGCCCCCACACAGTTAGAACACGCCTAGGGAACACAGTTAACCCCTTCCCTGCCAATGACATTTATACAGTAATCAGTGGATATTTTAATTTCTGATCGCTGTATAAATGTCATTGGTCCCAAAAAAGTGTGGAAAATGTCTGACATGTCTGCCCCAATATCACAGTCCCGATAAAGATTGCTGCCATTACTAGTAAAAAAAAAAAAATGTAAAAACGCCAGCAACTTTTGCGCAAACCAATCAATAAATGCCGATTGCGATTTTTTTTTTTACCAAAAATATGAGGAAGAATATGAATCGGCCAAAACCGATGAATAAATTTGTTTTTTTATATATTTTTTTTTTTGGATTTGTATTTTAGCAAAAAGTAGTGCCGAATCGCAAAACGTGCTCTGGTCCTAACATGGGGAATCCTTCTGGGGCTGAAGTGACACTTTTGTGTTTGCCCCTATTTATTATGAGCTGAACTCAAAGATCTACGACTTTTTCTATGTACATAAAAGGTCTATTTCTCTCAAATATTGTTCACAAATCTGTCTAAATCTGTGTTATGCCCCGTACACACGGGACGACGATCGTGTTCAACACGTCGTACTCACGACCGTTGCATGCAGAATCGTTCGTCTGTGGCGGCACTGTCAACAGTTGAACGTACGACGGTCGTTCGTGGGAGTTGTATGTGCAGACTACAAATCTTGGTCGTGTCAACAAGCTCGCATACGACCGTTGAGTCGTGTGTAGAGCAGCTGTGTTCAACAAAGTTGTATTGTGCTAAACACGCATGCGCCAAGTCCGGAACGGGCGGAAGTGTCCGTTCGTGTACAACTAGGCTTCAGTTTCACAGTTGCAGATTCGTTTTGATTTTGACAATTCCATTCAAATAGTGAAATGCGGCGCACATTAGCATCTTTTTCAATGGGATAATAACGAAGATGCACCTTGCTAGTGGTACACATGATACTAATGTCATACAAGTCAGCTGTACTGTAGTGATATTACTAGAAT
>BLSH010472300.1:571458-581798 GCA_018402905.1 Glandirana rugosa
ACGAGGTTCCACCTGTATTGCTGTTACGTTATTTGAGATATGGACCTTAAGTTGGAATTTAAAGTTTGAACATAACGTACTTTCGGTTGTCCCAATGACCACCAATTTACTACCAATGAAACCCGAGACACCACCGTAACTTTTGGTCGGCACCGGGGAAGGGGGTAACTCATAAGGAAACAAACAAAAGTACACGTAAAACGAAAATGATCTACACGACGTCTGGTTTCCACACCTTTTCACATTTTTATCGTGGAAAATGAAATTGGTGTTGTCATGGACCGTGCTTTTGGGGGAAGGACAGGTTGTTGCATGACTGAGTAATTGTCATTCAAAGTGTGAGAGCGCTGAAAGCTGAAAAATGGCCTGGACAGGAAGGGGGTTTTCGTGCCAGGTACTGTTGTGGTTAAAGTAAAAGGTGCTATTTTTACACTTTTCCACACCTTTGGTCTGCAGCACATCTAGTAAAAGCAAAATGCACATGAAAACAAACAAAGGAATACTCAATGGGGGAAGGGGCCACGGCTGGTTTTCAATGCCACCACAGAGCCCAAAGTAACCATCATTTAACCACCAGTAACCCTGTTGGCTTTCATGCAATACAAGTTTGAAATTTAAGGTTGAATTCCAGGTATAGAGTTTATTGCATTGTCGTTATGTCCACCTTGGAGCAATGAAAGCATGCATGTGCCATACCTGTGGGACCACTGTAGATGCTGGCAATCATTGTGGTCCTGAAATGTAACAATAATCACTGTAGAAGTAGCACAGTACTACACTGATTTCCTACATCCATCTATTGATGTCTTTCTAGAACCCCGCCCCCCTGCATGCCCACGAGGCACATATTGGGCATGCTCTGTGTTTGCTGTGTCCTTTGGACACAACTGATCACAGATGAAGGTAAATGGACAATCACATTGCCCCTTTGCCATGTGATCAGCTGTGTCCAGTCACAGCTGATCCCATGTAAACAAATAGCAGCTATTGGTATTGCCTTTCCTCAGCGCTGTCACTGTGTGAGGTAAGGAAAGCCGATAACTGGCTGACTGACAGCACACATTTACACTGATAATCAGTGCAGCCTATCAGTGCCAATCAGTGTCCATCAGTGCAGCATATCAGCGCCCAACAGAGCAGCATATGAGTGCCCATGTGTGCTGCTTATCAGTGCCCATTGGTGCCGCCTTATCAGTGCAGCCTCATCAGTGCCTTCTAATCAGTGCAGCTTATCAATGCCCATCAGTGCTGCCTCATTAGTGCTGCCTTATCAGTGCAGCCTCATCAGTGCCTGCTTATCAGTGCCCATCAGTGCTGCCTCATCAGTGCCAATTAGCATCCATCAGTGCAGCATATCAGTGCCCTTTGGTGCAGCATATCAGTGCCCATGCGTGCTGCCTATCAGTGCCCATCAGTGCCCATCAGTGCAGCCTATCAGTGCCCGTTAGTGACGCCTTATCAGTGCAGACTCATCAGTGCCTCCCCATCAGTGCAGCTTATCAGTGCCATCATTGTAGCCTCATCAGTGCCTCCTCATCAGTGCAGCTTATCAGTGCAATCATTGCAGCCTCATCAATGCCTCATCATCAGTGCAGGTTATCAGTGCCCATCAATGCTGCCTCACCAGTGCCCATCAGTGCAGCCTCATCAGTGCCCACTGGTACAGCCTCATCAGTTCCCATCAGTACAGTCGCATCAGTGCAGCATGTCAGTGCCCATGTGTGCTGCCTATCAGTTCCCATCAGTGCCGCCTATCAGTTCCCATTAGTGCAGCATTATCATTGCAGCCTCATCAGTGCCCCCTCATCAGTGCAGCTCATCAGTGCCCATCAGTGCAGCCTTATCAGTGCCCATAAGTACAGCCTCATCAGTGCCCCCTCATCAGTGCAGCTCATCAGTGCCCATCAGTGCAGCCTTATTAGTGCCCATAAGTACAGCCTCATCAGTGCCTAACACTGCAGCCTATCAGTGCCCATCAGTGCAGCCTCATTAGTGCACATCAGTAAAGAAAAATTACTTATTTGCTAAATTTTATAAAAGAAACAAAGAAAAATGTTTTGTTTTTAAAAAAGATTTTCAGGTTTTTTTTGTTTGTTTTGTAAAATATAAAAAATCCAGTGGTGATTAAATACCACCAAAAGAAAGCTCTATAAGAAATTTATAAAAATGTCATTTTGGTACAGTATTGCATGGCCGCGCAATTGTCATTGAAAGTGCAACAGTGCAGAAAGCTGAAAATTGACCTGGGCAGGAAGGGGGTGAAAGTGCCCGGTATTGAAGTGGTTAAGCAATTATATTACATGGTGGGGAAAACTCTAAAAGAAACAATAGTGAACCACAGGAAACAAAGCTATTTTATAAGAAGCCAGTGACTATTAAAAGAGTATTCTTTTTCCTATCCAAAATAAAGAGAAGTAAATGCTTCCCAAGCTTTTCTGCAGTGTGCAAAACAAATGTTTGCCCGTTGCTATAATCATCAATTCTCTCTGTCGGATACTTCGTTATTCCAGAACACATTTGCTCATGTGATGTTTGTCAGATCCCTAAAAACATTCCAGGGCTTGGACCAACACATCCAGCTCCATGGACTGGCCACAATCAAATTACAGCAGTAAATACATGACATACTCCCTTCCTTTCATCGAAGTCAGGATCAGGCGCTGCCAAAACACCGAACTTCTCACATTGCAAAACCAGTATGAATTGCCAAACGGGCTGAGCCATGGAGGCTTTCTTCCAGAAGAGCTTGCTGTTTAAGGATGGTGTTTTAATGGCATTGGCTCCAGTTAGCATGTGGTTTCATTACACCATAGGCAGTTTCGGGAAGCCTGGGGCTATTTAAATAGACTCTGTCACTTTGCCTATTCATGACAAAGTAAGAGAATCTTTAGTAAGCCTACCACGCCAACCCACATACACTTCCAGCCTCTGTTTCCATGTCATAGTGAAGAGTTCTCATGTATGCACTGTGTTGGGTAATGTTGGATCTAACATAGGTTTGATGATGTCATCGTCCTCCTCAGGTGACAGTGCCTGGGTTAGGCATCCTAGGATGAGGTCACATGGTCCTCCTTACTACTATACTTTGGGTTTTTTTTCCCCCAAGGGCCTTAAAGAAGCAATGGAGTGGTGGGAAAGTGTGGTAAAGTAGAGTATAAGTGGGTTGGGGTGGGATTTGCCCTGGGATCTCCTGCTACTCAGTTTTCTGCTGGAGACCCCTGAAAATCACTATTACATTTTTGAGTTTCTAAAGATCAGGCCTTACAAGGGATAGCCATGTTCCTTCCCCATGTGACAGTATATGTGGGTCTCAAAGGAGTGTCCCCTGTTTCCCCAGACCTGAGAATACCAAGGCTGAGGTGGCAGATAGAGCAGAGCAGGAGAACTGTATAGGTAAGAGCAGTGTATGGCCATCACACAGATTCACTCATTTCACACAACACAAGGTCACTTTGATGATATGGATACTGTAAGTGGTAACGTTTGAGGGCCAGTTCACACCACACGCAGTCCAATGCATATTTATTCTGCATAAAAAATGCATGGAAATTAGATTATATGGTTTCCAATGGCATAGTTCACACCAGTGCAGTCAGTTCCAGTCAGTTCCAGCTCCAGAAAAAAAGTAGTAGAACATGCTGCATTTTTCATGCACTGAACTGTACTGCAATGCGGTAAAATGCATCAAAAATGCACCTACATGCACCTACATGCACCAAAAATGCACTGGAATGCACATGTCCTAAGAAAAAAAGGGGGAAAAAACTGCACTGGACTGCATCAAAAACGCACCGGAATGGACCGGGGAAGCGTCAAAAACGCGCATGCAGAAAAGCATCCGGAACGCATCTGGACTGCATTTCTATGGTGTGAACTGGCCCTGAGGGGTCACATTTAGTATGATGTTTAGTGTTAAGGGTTAGGTTTAGATGTTAGGTTAGATTTAGTAGTTAGCTTTAGGATTATTATTATACAGGATTTATATAGCGCCAACAGTTTACTCAGCGCTTTACAGCTTGAGGGTAGACCTGTTCGGGGTCAGGTTTAGCAGCTAATGTTAGGCTAAGAGTTAGTGTTAGGGGTTATGTTTTAGAGTTAGTGTTAGGATAAGAGTTAGACTTTCTGATCAGGTTTACTAATTTATGTTAGTTTAAGGGTGAGAGTTAGGGGTTACTAATTAGCATTATGAAAAGGGCTAATGTTAGGTGTTAGTTTTAGAAGTTAGTATTAGGATAAGAGATAATATTAGCGCTTGGGTTTAAAAGTTAAGGTTAGTGTTAGTGGTTGGGTTTAGAAGTTAGTGGTTAGGAATTAACGTTATGAAGTTAGACTTTGTGGTCAGCTTTACTAACTAGGGTTAGTTTAAAGGTTAGAGTTAGGGGTTAAGAATTAGACTTAGAAAAAGGGCTACTGTTAGGGATTAGCTTTAGAAGTTAGTGTTAAGATAAGAATTAGTGCCAGGGGTTACGATTCAGAGTTAGTGTTAGAATAAGAGTTTTGTTAGTGGTTGGGTTTAGGAATTAGTGTTAAGATACCGTAGAGGGCTAGTGTTAGGGGTTATGATTAGCAATTAGTGTTAGGAAAAGGGATAGTGTCAGGAGTTATGATTAAAAATTGGTATTAGGACAAGGGATAGTGTTAGGGGTTATGATTAGGAATTCGTATTAGGAAAAGGGGATAGTGTTGGAGGTTATGATTAAGAATTAGGCCCCTTTCACACTGCCACGATTTTACGGGCGGGATTTTGACGCAATTTTGATGCGATTTCAGGGAATGTCTGTGTAAACTTGAGGTCTATGGACCTCAACTCACATCAAAGTCGGACCAAAGTAGTGCAGGGACTACTTTGAAGTCTCTGTGACTTGAAGTCGCACAGATATGAATGGTACTCATTGGAAATTATGGAGTATGACTTGTCGTGCGACTTTGCAGTCCCAAGTCGCAGGACAAGTCAAGGGGGCCTTAGTATTAGCAAAAGGGATAGTGTTAGGGGTTATGATTAGGAATTAGTGTTAGGAAAAGGGATAGTGTTCGGAGTTATGATTAAGAATTAGTATTAGGAAAAGGGTTAGTGTTAGGGGTTATGATTAGGAATGAGTGTTAGGAAAAGGGATAGTGTTCGGAGTTATGATTAGGAATTAGTATTAGGAAAAGGGTTAGTGTTGGGGGTTATGATTAGGAATTAGTGTTAGGAAAAGGGATAGTGTTGGGGGTTATGATTAGGAATTAGTGTTAGGAAAAGGGATAGTGTTAGGGGTTATGATTAGGAATTAGTGTTAGGAAAAGGGATAGTGTTGGGGGTTATGATTAAGAATTAGTGTTAGGAAAAGGGATAGTTTTAAGGGTTATGATTAGGAATTAGTGTTAGGAAAAGGGATAGTGTTAGGGGTTATTATTAGAAATTAGTGTTAGGAAAAGGGATAGTTTTGGGGGTTATGATTAAGAATTAGTGTTAGGAAAAGGGATAGTGTTAGGGGTTATGATTAGGAATTAGTGTTAGGAAAAGGGATAGTGTTGGGGGGTTATGATTAGGAATTAGTGTTAGGAAAAGGGATAGTGTTAGGGGTTATGATTAGGAATTAGTGTTAGGAAAAGGGATAGTGTTGGGGGGTTATGGTTAGGAATTAGTGTTAGGAAAAGGGATAGTGTTAGGGGTTATGATTAGGAATTAGTATTAGCAAAAGGGATAGTGTTAGGGGTTATGATTAGGAATTAGTGTTAGGAAAAGGGATAGTGTTCGGAGTTATGATTAAGAATTAGTATTAGGAAAAGGGTTAGTGTTAGGGGTTATGATTAGGAATGAGTGTTAGGAAAAGGGATAGTGTTCGGAGTTATGATTAGGAATTAGTATTAGGAAAAGGGTTAGTGTTGGGGGTTATGATTAGGAATTAGTGTTAGGAAAAGGGATAGTGTTGGGTGTTATGATTAGGAATTAGTGTTAGGAAAAGGGATAGTGTTAGGGGTTATGATTAGGAATTAGTGTTAGGAAAAGGGATAGTGTTAGGGGTTATGATTAGGAATTAGTGTTAGGAAAAGGGATAGTGTTGGGGGTTATGATTAGGAATTAGTGTTAGGAAAAGGGATAGTGTTGGGGGTTATGATTAGGAATTAGTGTTAGGAAAAGGGTTAGTGTTAGGGGTTATGTAAAAGAGAACATTTTTAGCATCCAGCATTCAATCATGTTCTTGCATTAGGGTAGGAAATACAAATCAACCTTACTGGAATTTTCTGGCCAAACTAGTAGAGTCTACAAACGTTGGTTAGTTTAAAGGTACGAAAGGAAAGAGGGACAGTGTGATCCTAGAACAAAAAAAATAACTTATTTCTTTAAAATAGTAAAAATGGCAGCTATAGTAATCTATCATTTAAAGTGGCCGTGTAAGAATACATTCATATCCCGTACAGTGTATATACAGTACATGCATGAAACCATTTGTGCTTGCATTTTCACTGTTACTATTATTATACATTTTGCCTATTTATATCACTTTAAACTGTTGCAGGCTGAGTCACCTTCTTGGCTGATACTTTCCTCAGCTCGGTGCTACTTTCCTGCCTTTCATAGCCTTGTCCCTGTAGATTAGCACTGCAAATACTGTCTGTTAAACTGAAAAAAAAACGGCAACTTGGCAAGCAAAGCTCATTATGACTCATCGGCTGAAGACAGAAGTGAAAATGGTTATTATTTTATTCTGTACAATTTGCTGAGATGAACGTCTGAGGGGCCAGCAGTTTCAAAAAGTTTCTAGATACACGTTGTTGCTGAGTTTAACAATGTAGCGTTAAAACAGCAGAATTTGTCATACCGGCTCATGCGGGGTGGTATGTTAGTTGCTTTTGAAAATCTTCTTGTTTTTAGTGCAGGAGTTTTAATGCCAGAAATTTCAGCACAGGAGGTGCTGCACAAATAACATAATAATACTCATATCACACAAAAAATAATACTAAACTAAAAGCATATAGACTGTGCACTTGCTCCAGAGCTTAGTAAATGAGGTGAAGCCTAACTTTGAAAAGAATACCCAATCACATGCAAGGAAAAGAAAACAAATAGCATTTTGCTTGCATATGATTGGATGATGGAAGTCAGCAGATTTTCCCTTCATTTACTAAGCTCTGGAGCAACTGCACTTGCAAAGTGCACAGTCTATTTGCCTTTAGTAAATCAGCCCTACAGTAATCTATTTATAAAAAGATTTGCATTGCAAATAATCCCTTTATTTCATATGATTGTCAGCTCCATCTAGTGGCCATAATGCTATATTTTCTGAAATACCTAATTTAAGAAAGTACCGCTTTATGGACACTAGATGGAGATTAAGATCATACCTAATAAACATATTAGGCCCATTACAGGGATTATTTGTGATGGCTGTGTGAAAGCTCAGACATTTGCACAGCACTTCTTTTATAAATAGTCTCCCTAGTGTCCCTTAACATTTATGTAACCACCAAACCTAACACTAATCCAGAACTCAACCTTTAAAGCCAACTTGTAACTTTTAACCCCCCCAATATTCCAGAAGGATAATAATGATCGGTTACATGATGAGCAGAGTCCTGTTTCTCTTCTGGCTTTTTCTTCCCTCCAGGGGTGGGTGGTCCTCAGTGCTGCACTTGATGACGTGTACGTTTGGTGGGCAAGCCCTGTCCTCTGAGGCATTCCATTGGTATTCAATGGGTATTAAGAAGCTTCAATCAATGGCTATTATCTCCATCCACTCCAAATCCTATAGTGAAAAGGATATCAATGTCAACATATAAAGGATACTCACACTGAGGCATGAAAATGAACCTGTCCAATGCTACAAAACACCACCGCTAACACATGCATAGATCTAAATTGGCCCTTAAAGCAGCCCTGCATTAAAGATAAACATTTTTTGGGCACATTGGATATGTAAAAAAAAAAAAATCATTTCTAATGATGGGAGTAACATGTGTGGGTTGTGCTATGTTACTTAAAGCGGTTGTCTACCAGATTTTTGTACTTTTACGGTACGGTTTAGGAGATATTCCCTCTCTAAAATGTTATGGCGTGGCGGCGCATTCGCCATGTATGTCCCGACGCATGCGCCATGTATGTCCTGACGCATGCGCCGTGTATGTCCCGGCAAAGGCCCGGCAATAGGGCCGGACCTTGCTGGAAAGTCGAGTCCCGCGCGCATGTGCGGGAGTGACGTCTCGCGGCTCCGGGCAGTTACAGTGCCGGAGCCGCGTATCCGGAAACAAGATCCGAGGGAAGATGTCCGCTCCCTCAGAGGGGACCGTGCAGCCCGGTCGGAGCTTCGTTTCAAGGTAAGTATTTCATAATGAGCTAGTATGCGATGCATACTAGCTCATTATGCTATTGTCTTGCAGGTTTTTACTTTATTTATTTTTTTTTTTTTAATGGGTAGACAACCACTTTAAAACTATTACTTTCATTCATCCTGGAGAGTACTGTAAGTGCCAAACATCCGGTGCTGAAACTGATAATAGTACACTGATGATAGTAGGTTGATTGCTGTCCACCTCTTTGATTCTAGAATTAATGTAGAACTACAGTGGAACCTTGGATTACAAGCATAATGCGTTCCAGGATAATGCTTGTAATCCAAATCACTCATATATCAAAGCAAGTTTCCCCATAGGAAACAATGGAAACTCAGATAATTTGTTCCACAGTGACTGCTTGTCAATGCAGTACTGTATGTGACCAGTGGTCTTGGGGCACTGGTGTATGCAATACCTTATGTGGCCAGAGGTGTGGTGGCGCTGCTGAGGCTCGGAGACTCTCTGAAACATTTGGAAGTGCTCAGGAACTGTTTACACTTTCGGTATTTCCAAGTATTTCCGAATGCTTCCGAGTGTCTCCGAGCCTCACCAGCACCCTGCACCTCTGGCCACATGCGGTATTGCATGCACAGAGGCTTAATCTTACTTGTTTTGCGAGACAAAGACATTTTGGACAATTTCTTGCTCCAAACTTTGTGAGAACAGTTTGGGGATGGCCCCTTCCTGTTCCAACATGACTAAGCACCAGTGCACAAAGCAAGGTCCATAAAGACATGGATGAGTGAGTTTGAGGTGGAGGAACTTGACTGTCCTGCACAGAGTCCTGCCCTCAACACGATAGAACACCTTTGGGGTGAATTAAAGCACAGACTAACAGCCAGGCCTTCTCGTTCAACAATAGGTGCTTGACCTCACAAATGCGCTTCTGGAAGAATGGTCAAACATTCCCATAGACACTCCTAAACCTTGTGGCCAGCCTTCCCAGAAGAGTTGAAGCTGTTATAGCTGCAAAGAGTGAGCCAACTCAACATTGAACCCTACAGGATAAGACGGGGGTGCCATTAAAGTTCATGTGCATGTAAAGGCAGGGGTCCCAATACTTTTGACAATATAGTGTATTTCATGATAAGAGAAGAAACCCAACCATATATAGGACTTTAGTGTCCATTCACGCCACAAAAACGTCCTCAAATCCTTTCAGGATGCGTTTCTGCATGCGCGTTTTTAACGCGTTTCTGATGCATTTCTGGATGCAATCCAGGATGCATTCCAGATGCTTTTTTGCTTCATTTTTCCTGTTTTTTTTTTTTTACTGTACTGGGGTCTGGTGCATTTTTGATGCATTTCGTTATGTTTTTTACCACATTCCAGTACAGTTCTGTGCAAGAAAAAAGCAGCATGTTGTACTTTTTTTCCTGGAACTGAAAAGCACTGGAAGGCTCTGCATTGGTGTGAACTGTGCCTTTGGAGCCCATATAACCTACTCTCCATGTATTTTGGTGCAGAAAAAAAAGCACTGCTCTGCATGTGGTGTGAATGGGCCTACAAGTGTGCCCTCGTATACAGCATTGGCAGCTTTGTTCTACCCAGACACTTTTTATTTCAAGAAATTTAACCATATGGTTCAAGATTTATGCATATAAATGATCACCCGTTTTGGGTATTGGGTTTGGCCAACTGGAGACCATCTGGCGTGGGTTAGCAGAGTGGTAGGCCTGTTCTGTTAGGTGGATGGGATATTGTTTGAAGTTCTCACAAATTTTTTACAGAGCCTGAGTAAGTGGGATGTTTGGGACTCATGAAACATGTTGTGGTGACCGTTGGCCCCCCAATAGTATTACTAGGACTTTGAAACTAACAACAAAAGATAGAAGCAATTTTCCAAATGGTGGGAAAGTCATCAGTGTACTGTGAAAAGAAGATCTTATTAATTGTTAAACATCTTATGCTGCAAAGGGTGGGCCAACTCAATATTGAAATCTACAGACTAAGACTGGGATGCCATTAAAGTTCATGTGCATGTAAAGGCAGGCGTCCCAATACTTTTGACAATTTTATATATA
>BLSH010472300.1:603489-619633 GCA_018402905.1 Glandirana rugosa
GTTCTGATGTGTACGAGTCTTTGATTTTTTATGTATGTTTCGATAAGTTGTGTAATGCAGTGAAGACTTCAACGTAAGCCAACATGCTCTTAAAAGTATACCAATCATGCGGAAAGTGAAACCTGTACTTTGATCGTAAGTTGTTTTTTGCCTGCGAATCAGCAGACTTATAGACTAGCGCACATGCTCCGAAATTGGATCAGGGATTGGTTCTTTTGTTTTTACCGGGGACCCCCCTGAAACTTCCTATCTACCCCTTCTAATTCCATATTTCTATATTCTTTAAAATAAGTCATGTTAATTTTTAAGTATCATATGTTTTGGTATTGCGCGCGGGGGGCGCGCAAGGGGGAGGACGTCCATGGACGTCCTCCCGGATTTTCAGAGCCGCGCTGTAGCCGTCTTTTGGCTATAGCGCGGTTCTGTACAGGTTAATGTACCGATGCTGGTTTTCTTCAATATGTACATGTACCACTGTGGCCAATTTTTATCTTTTACTATTTTATGGTTTTGTATACTATGAATTTTTAATTGTACTGAATAAAATTTCTTATATCTTTATACCTTAATCTTCCCCATCTATCCTTCAAAGTCCCCCCAGGGGCCATTTTTGTTTTCTTGGTTAGGGACTAGGTTAAAGCCTCGTACACGCGATCAGATATTCAGACGACTAAGCGTCCGTTTTTTGTTGAATGCTAGTTTCATGTCCAAAGTGAAAGGCGTACTAACCATATGAAAATTCTCGTACAACCGAATGCAACTTCAGAAGTGACGTAATGTGTTGAATAGCTTTGTATGTATTTTTTAGTTTCTGAGCATGTGTAGTCTTGATCGCACAATTTTTTTTGTACAAAAACCGAACGAATGATACGAAAATCAGACGTTGTGGTCACATCCGACAAAAATTTTATAGTCTGCACATCCAGCTTTTGTCTTCCGAAAAATCAAAATCTGCTGTCGAAAGCACCATGCTAACGTTAAGAATTTCGGACGATCGGTCGTCGTATTCCTATACGAGTTTCGTGTCGTGTGTACGGCCTTTAGTGTAGGGTTGGAGGATGAAGTACAACATATCATGTTCTTAGTAAACCAAAGCTGAAGTATGCACACTGGATGCCAGGAGCCTTGAAAATGAACAGAACCAGACTCCCGTCTCTGAGAACAAATCTATCTCAGGTAAACGATTAATTATGCCAACAATCGCTGAACTTCCGGGAACGTTCTTTTACCCCCAGCTCTGCTCTCTAATTATTTTCTAAGAAGGTGTGGTGATACTCATGTCTTAGAATAGATATTAACCCAATCCTTAAAGTGCTTCTGATCTCTGAAGGTTTTTTTTTTTAAAGTGGAACTTCAGTAATTTTTTCATCTTTCCATCTATTAAATCTTCTGCCCTTGTTGTTTTAACTTTGGAGAGTAAAACATTTTTTTCAGCCAGTAAATACCTTATACAGCCCACTTCCTCTTTCTTGTCTGGTCATTAGCCTAGGCTTATGACATCATGCACAGCTCTCTCTCTCACTCTCCTGAGAGTTTGCCAGGAAGGGAGGGGGGATGAGTAATAAGAGGGCCAATGAGAGTTGCAGAGCTGGAGGTGTGCCTCTGTGTGTCTGTGTAAATCCAGGAAGTGGACAAGCAGCAGATTCAGCTGCCCACAGTTTAAATGGCTGCAGCCAAACTCAGTGGAGGGAGATTTCTGCAGCATATTTGGCAAGTACAGAATCACAGTATATATAAGATAATATGCAAAGTGGTTGGAGGGAAGCTGCAGAATGGCAAAGATGGTTTTTATTACAAATTATGTGAGCAGACTGCAGTTCCTCTTTAAAGGTCTAACTGCTCAAGGTTTTTTTTTTACCTTCATGCATTCTATTCGTGAAGATAAAAAACCTTCTCTGTGCAGCAGCCCCCCCAATACTTACCCGAGCCCCCTTTTGATTCAGCAATGTGCAAAATGTTATTTTTTTTCAAAATTTTCGGTATTTTTTTTTTTTTTTATAAAAAACGCAAAAAATAAAAACTGCAGGGGTGATCAAATACCACCAAAAAAGCTCTATTTGTGGGAACAAAATGATAAAAAGTTTGTTTGGGTACAGAGTCGCATGACCGCGCAATTCTCATTCAAATCGCAATAGCACTGAAAGGTGAAAATTGGTCTGGGCGGGAAGTGTTCTAAGGGCCCGGTATTGAAGTGGTTAATGCATTCTCTGCATTGAGGTAAAAAAAACCTTCCAATACTAGTTTCTCCACAACCCCTAACACTTTCCTGACTCCTCTCTTCATCCATCGCTGTGCCCAGGAGCATGTCTTCTCTCCTCTCTCTCTCTGCTCTCACAGGCTGCACAGATAGCCGTAGGAGCCATTGGTTCCTGCTACTGTC
Source organism: Glandirana rugosa (assembly GCA_018402905.1). Lineage (NCBI taxonomy): Eukaryota > Metazoa > Chordata > Amphibia > Anura > Ranidae > Glandirana > Glandirana rugosa. The sequence continues at coordinate 605,870 of BLSH010472300.1, forward strand.
AATCAAATCCTGGGAGGAGGAGGGGGAAGGGTTGGCAGGGCCGAGCCACAGGGGGCTCACACAAAAGAGAAGGAGCAGACAGTGTTGACGGGGGACCCCAGAAGAGGAGGTAAGACATTGCTCTGTGCAATACCATTGCACGGATCAAGTAAGTATAAACTTCTTTATTAATGGAATTAAAAAATAAGGTTCACAATCACTTTAAAATCTCTTATAAGCTTTAACATGTTACTGTAACTTCAAAAGCCATATTCATTATATTTCTGTAGCTTTTATTAAAAGAATGCCTGGTGATCCTGCCATGAAGATCCTTGTCCTGGTACTTTCTGCTGTAAAGTAATCTGTTGCCCTCTACTGTCAGCTGCTCCTATTACACTGTAATGTATAATTATGAATGTTACTTCCTGACGCGGGAGTTGTTGGGAAAAGGTCCTGGAAGGAGGAAGTGGAGAGAGAGAAGAGAAGTGGAGAGAGTGAAGGTCTCAGCCACATGTCCTGTCCATGCTACTTACACCAGATCAGAAGAGACAGTTATTGTCAGATAACTAGTGCTGCGTTCCAGGCAGGTTGGGTAACAGCTGGAGAGTCTTCTCATCACTGCAGATCTTGTCTTTAGGTTGCCAACACAAAGACATACACTGCATCCTCCTCAGAGGCCCCGGCAATGGGACTTTGCTGCAACATTCACCTCTAAGTATCTCTATAAATAACTACATATACCCGGGTATATGTGCACAATTCCAGCAGGAACCCACCAATCAAGGCACAAGATGAAGACAAGAGTCAGCTCACTGCTAGCACGAGGGCTCTTGAGAAAAGTACTGTGGCAGGGGGATGTGACACTTAGCTATGTCCAGCACCCTGCTGACCCCTCCCACCAGCCATGATTTGCCTGCATTGCATAGAGAAGCACAGAGACCCAGCGGTGACAATTGACAGGTAGATGGAGAGATGAGAAACCAGGAAAGGCAAAATATAAGCAGATTAAACTTTAGCTTTAAATATCCCTGGACAGGATTGGGTTAATGTCGGGACAAAACAGCCACAGCCCCGGGACATTATAACAATGACTCATTTTACTGCTTCCAGGGAGGAAATTCCTCACTTTAGACTTAGGATCCCCCTCATTAACTAAGCTCCACTTTATTATGCGATGCGCCTCTGTTCTGAAACTGTTGGGCATTCCTGTGGCTAAGCTGATCGTTGTGGTGGGTTTTGTACCAAATACAGTCTGTTTAGATATAAGCCAGTTGTTTTACCTCTGCCAAATACTAATGAAAACCCTTTGCTAAGCCACCTAAATTAAAGTGCTATCAAACCCAAAACCAAACATAAAATATATTGCAGATTACCAATTATTAGATGTGGTGGCTGCATTCGTGTTCTTTTATTTTCAACCTTTTCCCCTTTGTTTTCTCAGGTGTTCTGGCCGGTAACATGCCTCCTGTATTAGAGTTCCTCCTCTCTGGATGAAGCAGCACAGGGGGTACATTTGGACAACAGCATAATTTGGGGGGAGGGGAGTGTTAGATGTACTAGCAGATTTAAATACACTAACACATTGAAGCCAAACTCCAACTCACACTGCAGTTAAAGAACCAGCTACAGCAACAGTTTTTTTCTCCTTTTGGGATAAAGGTTTTGCAGTACATGAATAAATAAAAGCTAATCACTGTGAGCACCCTTTTTCAACCCTATCTTTGCTACATCTGTAGAAGAGCTTGTTCTGTTAATAACCAACAGACTTACTGGCAGGATCACCAGGTGAAAATAAAGGAATGAAGGCCTAAAAAATGAAAAGAAATGGTAAGCGGCAATATAATAAATGTTTGCTTTTGGGTTTAATATCGCTTTAAAATGTGCAGTTCCATGAAAGAGACTGTTATATTCCCGCTGTATTCCATGATGGGAAACTATTACATTTTCATGCCATGCTGTACAGCTGCACCACTGTGACTGGTGACCATATTAACCCCTTTGCGCCTAAGGGTAAAGCATATGTTAATGCCTAAGCACAATTTTGCAACTTTGACATGCGTTAGTAAACCCGTACATATCATCACAGCTACTTTGTGTATCCAGGTGGTTTATACCTTGTTTTTTCAGGACAAACTGGGCTTTCATTTGGTGGTAAATGGTAATGGATATCTCCTGATTTTTTTTATTATTATCAAATGAAAATTGGCTCAAAATAGTAAAAAATAAATAAAAAATAGTTTTTAACTGTATCTGTATATTTCTTGCTACTACCATAACCTACCACCAAAGAACAACCCAAATTAAATTCTCCTGCTCCTGACAATCGCAGCGATACCACATTTGTGTATGTTAGTGGTAGTTTGTACCCGCAGTACAGCCCAAAACCATCAGTACGCATTTTGCTTTTTTATCCTACCTAAAACACACTGACACTGATACTAATTTAAAAAGAAGTCCTGTCCAAAAATTACTGACTCTGACCCAAACACAACCCTGGCATCGGCCTGGATCAAACCTTGATCTAGGCGTATTTTTATTATTATTATTTTTTACACACACTTTTTTTTTTTCTCTGCAATGTATCTCTCTTGTTTTATATTGCTGATCTATTGGCATCCTGATGTAAGTTATTAGCATCTTTTTAAATAAATTTTGTATTTTAAATGTATTACAATACGGGAGTTCCTCTTTTCTCCATATATATCCCGATTGATACCTTTCCGGATCGGTGCTTCTCTCATTATGAGAGGTGATCTTTGGATTACCGGAGGAGCTGATCTGCTATCAAAAGCAGTGGCAGCTGGTAAAGTTTTAGGATGGGGGGGCACCAGGCCCTGTCCTTCCTTTTGACCCCTCCTACTTCTCATAAGCATCACCCCTTTTAGAATCCACCCACTCCGTCCCCTGTATTCCACATATTGTGTCAGGAGTACACAGCTCAGCATCACAGGACACAGTATACAGCTCAGCATCACAGGACACAGTATACAGCTCAGCATCACAGGACACAGTATACAGCTCATCAACACAGGACACAGTATAGAGCTCAGCATTACAGGACACAGTATACAGCTCAGCATCACAGGACACAGTATACAGCTCAGCATTACAGGACACAGTATACAGCTCAGCATCACAGGACACAGTATACAGCTCAGCATCACAGGACACAGTATACAGCTCAGCATCACATCACAGGACACAGTATACAGCTCAGCATCACAGGACACAGTATACAGCTCATCAACACAGGACACAATATACAGCTCAGCATCACAGGACACAGTATACATCTCAGCATCACAGGACACAGTATATAGCTCAGCATCACAAGACACAGTATACAGCTCAGCATCACAGGACACAGTATACAGCTCAGCATCACAGGACACAGTATACAGCTCAGCATCACAGGACACAATATACAGCTCAGCATCACAGCACACAGTATACAGCTCAGCATCACATCACAGGACACAGTATACAGCTCAGCATCACAGGACACAGTATACAGCACATCAACACAGGACACAGTATACAGCTCAGCATTACAGGACACAGTATACATCTCAGCATCACAGGACACAGTATACAGCTCAGAATCACAGGACACAGTATACAGCTCATCAACACAGGACACAGTATACAGCTCAGTATCACAGGACACAGTATACAGCTCAGCATCACAGGACAAAGTATACAGCTCAGCATCACAGGTGAGGTATATAGCAGCCAGTATCACAGGTGGGGTAAATTGGAGCCACTAACACAGGTGGGGTAAATTGCGGCCAATAACAGAGGTGGGGTAATTTGCAGCCAATAACACAGGTAGGGTAAATTGCAGCCAATAACACAGGTGGGTTAAATTGCAGCCAATATCACAGATAGGGTTAATTGCAGCCAATAACACAGGTAGGGTCAATTGCAGCCAATAACACAGGTGGGGTAAATTGCAGCCAATAACACAGGTAGGGTAAATTGCAGTCAATAACACAGGTGGTGTAAATTGCAGCCCATGACACAGGTGGGGTAAATTGCAGCCAATAACACAGGTGGGGTAAATTGCAGCCAAAAACACAGGTGGGGGTAAATTGCAGCCAATTACACAGGTAGGGTAAATTGCAGCCCATGACACAGGTGGGGTAAATTGCAGCCAATAACACAGGTGGGGTAAATTGCAACCAAAAACACAGGTGGGGGGGTAAATTGCAGCCAATAACACAGGTGGGGTAAATTGCAGCCAATAACACAGGTAGGGGTAAGTTGCAGCCAATAACACAGGTAGCGTAAATTGCAGCCAATAACACAGGTATGGTAAATTGCAGGCACCCCCTCCGCCGTGGGGCTCGTGGCACTGACAGACCCCCCCGGAAGTTGGGACAAAGTCCCGCACTTACCCCATCTATTAGCAGGCAGGAGTGTGCAGAGCCAGGCGAGCGGGAAGCGTGCTGGCAGTGTGCAGAGTCCGGTGAGCGAGAAGTATGCTCTCAGTGCTCCGGCGACATCCTCCTTCTCCTGCGAGATAGGCGTCCAATGGGATCACCTGTCTTCTCCGCCAATCAGAAAACCGGTAACATACCGGCCCTTCCTGATGTTCATTTGCCTTTCTAAGGGCTTGTGGCGGCACGCGGCTCTAATGAGATGCTTCATGGAAACCCCCCACCGCGGCAATTCATGCGGCCGGCGCCACAAAGGGGCCGGCCGCATGAATGGGGGGGGGATAGGGGATGGTCACGGGCGACCATGGATAGATTCACGCTATGCATGAATCTATCCATGACATAGAGGGGGGTGGCTGGAGAGAGGGGGCGGCGCCCTTGCGCCCTGATGGACGGGCTGCCACTGATCAAAAGCCCAGCTGCTGGAGTCCGGGTGGACTGTTAAGTGAGCGAGTTTGATCTCGTATTTCCCACTTTTATTCACTTTTTCCCTGGGAATTCATGATTTTTTTCTTTGAACTGTTATAATTTAAAACATTTTTTTTTCACTGGGTGATTCACCATATAACATTTTTTATGAACATTTGTATTTACGAACATTTGTTTTTTCAGTCAACCATTGATGTTTTTTTTTCTCACGTAACATTGGTTTCATATATTTTTTTCACTAATTGTATATGGATTAGCGCACTGATTTTTTTTTTATATGATAATGTATCTCTCTCATCTATTCACAGAGAGAGAAAACACGAGGGTGGGCTTCACAGTGGCTGATCACTGTGATAGCCACTCATAGGCCATCACAGCGATCAGGTGACCCAGAATCGGGAGTTCTGTGTCCCAATCGTTAGTACATGGCCCAGGGCTCCCGTTGAGACCCCAGTCTCTGTGCTGGGAGCATGCCGTGAAGGGGTTAAACATGATTTTCAGGTATGGCAATTTTTACATAACTATATTTGTCCAGTTTGGGCAAATGTAAATATGTATGTGCCGTGGCTATGGGATCCCCGTAGAAGATGGAAATCAGTGTAGTAGACTTCACTATTCCATTGCTCTTCACTTCCCATGCTGAGCGGCTGCCCTTCTGCATTGTGAACACAGCCTGACATCACACTCTCCACCCCATCCAGAGCAGCCAGTCATGGGGCCTGAAAGCTACAGTGATTTCAAGCTTCTAGAGCAGGGGCTAGCACATTTTTCAATATGGAGGGCCACATTGTGCATTTTACATAGTTAATCTGGTTGAAAAAACAGGCTGTATTTATGGGCTGAAAAAAATATCAGTTTTCTAAAAAGAGTCCCCCCTTACATCCAGAGGTGCCCAGCAGAGTCCTCCCTTACTTTCAGGATTGCCCATCAGAGTCCCCACCTTACATCCAGCAGTACCCATCAGAGTGCCACCTTAGATACAGGAGTGCCCATCAGAGCCCTCCCTTCATCCATGAGTGCTTATCAGAGAACCCTTTACATCCAGGATTGCTCATCAGAGTCCCACCTTACATCCAGGAGGGGCCTGTCAGAGTCCCACCTTAGATCCAAGGGTTCCCATTAGAGTATCCCCTTTAATCCAGGATTTCCCATCAGAGTCCCACCGTAGATCCAGGAGTGCCCATCAACGTCCCACCTTAGATCCAGGAGTACCCTTCAGAGTCCCCTCTTACATCCAGGAGTGCTCATCAGAGTCCCACATTAGACCCAGGAATGCCCATCAAAATATTGTCTTACATCAAGGGTCATAGCTGCAGGCTATATTACGATACACAGACCACTGCCAGCCAGACAGTTTATTGTTACAGACAGGTGCTGGTCAGATAAAATCTTGTAGGGGGTCAGATGTGGTCACAGGCCATAATTTGGGGACCCCATGTTCTAGAGGGATCCCACAGGTATGGCATATACTGTAAATAGCTACACTGGTCCAAGCTGGACCTGTAACTACATGTACCCCCAAAGGAGCAGCTGGTTAATATGGATCCTCTGTTCTCTGCCATAACCCCCCAAAGGTCTTAACCCCTCTGACCCACCAGGTTAATAGAGAGAAAGAGAAAGCAAACAATGAATATTTTCATAACACTCAGTACTAAGACCACCTTGACTTGTCAAGACTGTTGGTAAAAGCCAGCTTGTATATTACTTTTCAGAAGGGCAAGCAAATGCAACAGAATGACAATTATGATTACACAATGCAGCTCACTGGGCAATCGACAGAGAGGGTCAGGCAACAAAAGCGTGGTGCTCCTAGGTCAGCAGAAACAGTAGCAGTGCCCCCCTTGAATGCCAGACAGGCAGTGAGCAAATATTAAATTTAGCAACACAGGAACCATAACTGCTCGTAAGTTACAACAGTGGCTGTGCTAGGCCTAGACTGGATGGGTGGATACAATCAGACTTAAACAGCATAAACTGTGTAATGATTAAAGGGAAAGGGACTATTACATTTAATGAAAGTGGCAGTCTCTAAAGCAGGGTCTTCTGTCGGCTAACATTGTGGCCTTTAGATGACCGTTGGTGCTCTAGAGGTAGCCTTTCTACTCAGCAAACTGTAAGAAGTGCAGCATAACCCAAGCAAGGCAGAACCGACATGTTTCAAAGGGTGCATAGTAAAGCTGTGGTATAGTTGCACTGTGAGTTTGTTATGGCATTGTATGAACTTAAATCAGATGGCTGTAATTGGATGTGTTTTAGATTGCTGTCAGTATCCTGCTGTTGGTGGCCAGCAGCCCTCTCACCAACTCTCTGTCTTGGCAATGCAGTCTCTGATAGAAGAAGCCCCCTCTTGGTCTGGTCCCAGTGTGACTTGGATGACATATCAGCTGACCTGGTGATTGTTCTCGTCTCCTAGAAGCAACCCTGCAATGTGGACCAGTCACCAATTCCGGCCTACTCCCCAGGCTTCCTCAGGTTGCTCTATCTCTCCCCTGCTTGTTCCAACAGATCTGGATTGCTTGGGTTCCCTCAACACCAAGAGAGTGGCTTTTCCCGGGCAAAATAATATAAAGCCCCTCTGACTCCTCCCGCAGCACACAGGCCATTGGGTTCTGTAGTTCAGAAATACATTTGTTTCATTACATGGCTGTCACCTTGAATGACACCTTCCAGGATTCCAGGCATTCTGCATTAAAGTCTACAGTCTTGGTGTACCTTGGCTCTACCCCTGTTGGCTGGAGGAGAACTGTACAGCAGAGTTAACAACTCAGCAAAGGGAGCAGAAAGGAAATGCATTCAGAACAGAGTCTTATAACACCATAGTCCCGCGGCTGGCTACATATGTAAACATATCTATACCTGGAATTCCTCTTTATAGTTTCCCTTTCAGGTTCTTTTCTTTTCAATTGGAGCTGCAAGATATGAAATAGTGTACACACTTGTCGTGGGTCTCCTATCCTTTCATTTAATCGGTGCTGCCTCCATCAGTGTCTTCAGCATCTGACATTTCCATGTACCAGTGTTGGATGCTTGTGTCTTCACTGCCTGTCCTGGTTCCTTCCACTGAACCCCTACTTCTTTGCAGGACCCAGCAGTAATGCAGGGAACAGAGGATAGAGCCAAAGTGATGTTGGTTCTGAGGTAGTAGAAGGGAGTAACATGAGCCTACAGAGAGTGGAGAACACTGATAAACAACAAATTGGCAGTCATGTTCCCCCAGCCGCAGCGTATTGCCAAGTTGGCTCCAGTGATGATGAGGATGGAGGGAATTATGATGATGATGTCACTGACACGGCTTGGGTGCCGGATAGAGCAGAGGAGGAAAGTGAGGGGGTGTCACAACCCCAACAAGGCAGGATGTCCTCCAGAGGCAGCCATCACGGAAGAGTAGAGAGCAGACACCCTATTACATCAAATTGTGGAGCTGTCATCTCCTGGTCCACTTTCCAGAGTTCAGCTGTGGGGGCACCTGAAAGCCACACACATAGGGAATAGTTCTTCTCCTCCTCACTTTTCACCTCTCATGTCTACCACCGCAATATCTCATTAGTTCTCAGCATCCTGCACTGACAGGGATGATGGTATAGCAAAGGGTGTCACGGGTCCTTGCAACACATCTGCCAGCAGCACACCACCAGCTGTAGAGTATAGCAGGCACATTTCTCTGCCCCAGCTGCTGCATCGAAAAAAAAAAATACACTCCCTGACACCCACATGCCCAGCATATAAATTCCAGCTTATCCAAATTGCTGGCTTTACAACTTCTGCCTTTCCATCTAGTGGATTCTGCCCTTTTCTGTGAATTTGCAGAATGAGCTGTACCACAATGGCAGGTTCCCAGTCGCTATTTCTTTGCACGTAAGGCTATTCCAACTCTGTACCACCACGTTGGGCAAGACAGTCAGCAGCAAGGTCCATCTTACTGCTAACACGTGGTTCAGCAAGCACGTTCATTGACAATATATTTAGTTCACAGCACACTGGGTAACTCAGTGTTTGAGCTTGTTTGCTGCCACGTCTGCATACAGCTGGTGGTGATGATGTGGGATCTGTCAGCTCCAACCCTCCTTTTCCTCCATGCCCTCCTCTGCTGAATTGTTCTATGAACCACCAGTACACACTAAGCTATACAGCGAGTCAGCCTAAAACATGCCATGTAGTGCTTCAACTGGTCTGTCTAGGGGACAGGAGCCACTCCGGAGCAGAGATTCTTTCAGCTCTGCAGGGGTAGGCCCAGAGGTGGTTCACACCATGGAAGCTTGAGCCAGAAATGGTAGTGTGTGATAATGGCACTAACCTTCTGTCCACCCTTCGACAGGGAAAGTTGACATATGTGCCATGCCTGGCACATGTCCTCAATTTGGTGGTGCAGTATTTCTTAAACAGGTATTCAGGTTTGCAAGATCTTCTAAAGCAGGCCAGAAGAGTCTGCAGCCATTTCAGGCAGTCATACACAGCCAGTGTTCGGATGGCTGAAATTGAGCGGGAATTCTACCTGCCCAAACCACCTGATTTGTGACATGCCCACCATGTGGAACTGAAAGTTTGCAATGCTGCAGCGACTACCTTTACTTCAGTATGGCACAACTACAGACTCAGGGCAGCTCTGCTTTTTTTTCCCACGTCAATGGCTGCTGATAAAGGATGCATGCACTGTATTGTCACCATTTGAGGAGGCGACAAGGATGGTGAGCCGTGACAAAGCATTCATCAGTGACATAATCCCTCTTATGTTACTGCTGGAGCATACTCTGCGTGGCATTATGGACAGGGCACTCAAGGCAGAGCAGCGGGAGGAAGAGGAGGGTTCTGGCCATTTTGGAGGCATAGAAGCAGAGGAAGTAAAACGTCAAACCTTAAGAGGTGCTTTTCTATCCCTAAAACCCTTGGGAGTAGTACGTGGTGCATGAGCTCCCTTATTCGTAAAAGCCTGCAAAAGGACCCAAGAATTTGTGGCATCAAGGAGAAGGATCATTATTGGTTGGCAACCCTCCTTGACCCCCATTACAAGGGAAAAATCTCAGAACTTATCCTGCCCTCACAGATGGAGCAAAAGATGAAATATCTTGAGGACACCTTAAAGAGGAGTTTATGGAACACCTTTTCATATTCTGGTAGGCTACACTCTCATGGAAAAGCTAGTTTTGAGGTTTTTGTTGGTCAAAGGAGGAGCAGTGGAGAAGGAGGCCGTCTCAGTGATGCATTTCAACATTTTTTTAGTCTTCGGCGCCCAGGACTGTCAGCTTCAAGATCCCATCGGCAGTGTCTGCTTCATATGGTGGAAGATTATCTAGGGATGAAAATAGACATGGAGAGCTTTCCAGTAAACGATCCACTGGGTTACTGGGTCATAAGAATAGACCACTGGCCAGAACTTATCCAGTATGCAATTGAGCCAATGGGCTGCCCTGCATCCAGCATGCTTTCCAAATGGGTATTTGGTGCTGCTAGAGGTTCTGTAACAGATAAAAGAGCGTGTTAGTCCACAGACTCCGTTGACTGGATAACATTTGTCAGAATAAATCAGTCCTGAATTAGCGGCAGCTATCAAGCCCCTGATGCTGATTAAATGTTATTGGGATCTCGAATCTCTGCAAGACTGTCTAGGCTGTTTAGCTTTGTGGGTGTTAATTTTATCTTGAAGTCATTTTTTGGTATAGGTTTCATGAGCACAATTAACACCACAAGGACCAATTTTTCCGCACCTGTTTGACAGGTGCACCAAATTTCAATTTTTTACAGCAAGGCCAATTCTTGCTTTCATCAAGAGTATCTCAAGAAGGTTATGGGGTGAAGGCACAAGTAACACCACTAGGACCAATTTTTCCCCAATTGTTTGACAGGGGTATCACGTTTCATTTTTTTACAGCAAGGCCAATTCTTGCTTTCATAAAGACTACCTCCATAGGGTTATGGTGTGAAGGCACCACTAACACCCAAAGCCCAATTTTTCTGCACCTGTTATTTCTATCCAAAGTCTGCGAAACAGGCACCAGACTTTATCTAAAAAAAAATGTTAATCTTGGCCAGAGTGTACAATAATTTGGCTTCTTCACATAAGGCTTGCTCACTGTGGGGCAAAATCTAACGAGCAGGGTCCTCTGATTCCTCCTGTATTGAATTGTATTGTAATTTGTACTGTCTACCCTAATATTGTAAAGCGCTGCGCAAACTGTCGGCGCTATATAAATCCTGTATAATAATAATAATAATAATTTGTTATTTCCATCCAAAGTCTGCCAAAGAGACACCAGAATTTATCCAAAAAACTCTTGTTCCGAATGTATTAAAATGTGGCTTCATCATACAGACTGGCTCCCCAACCCGTTGTTTACTAAATAAAGAAAGCTTGCAGGGAAAAATCTATTTAAATGTAATTTTTTTCTTTATATATGTCAGTTTTGCTGCAGCAAGTTCTATACACCGTACAGTTGCGCCACTTTAGAGGCAGACTAAGGGGACTCCCCAGGCATTATATTTAATGTTTGAGGTTTAATTGCTTTTCAGAGTTAGTTGTCTGTTTTAGTCCCATTTTTGTAACAAAAAAATGTACTGTTTTGTGGTGTTTGCGGTGCTTCCCCATTCAATTGAATGAGTTGTGTTCTGTTGGATATGTCTGTCGTGGCCTCAACATGCGTACACTGCCATTGCAGCTTAAGGGGGGGCATTAATAAAGCTGAACAACCCAGCATTTTTTTAACCACATGTCTAAACTTAGCCTAACAGCAATTCCAGACTCTGTTTCTGTCTACTTCGGAGTTAAGGGTGTTTCCTGCTATCTATGTCCCTGAAATACTGTGTATAGGGCATTGTCTGGTGGTTTTACCATACAGTATTCACCAAAAACTAAGATACTATAAGTTGGACTGACTCTATAATAAAAGAAGGAATGTATAATTTGGTTGATAAGAGTAAAAAAGAACAGTTTTCCAATAGACACTTTAATAAATTAGGCCAAGAAGGAGGCATGGTGTGGAACTTGGAAGTGTCAGTTCAGCACCTTGGTCAGCTCCCGGAGACAATACCAATCTCCCTATGGAATTTCTGGAGGGTTCTTTTCCTGGACAGCAGAGATTAGAGTTTAGACTGACCACAATCAGGCAGACACTTTGGGAATAGAATACTATATTTGTTTTTCCATCACATACATTTTGAGGGTAGACAGGTTCCACTCATTTGTTTTTACACTGTAAATTAATGGCATTAAAGGTTTGTCTGTTTGATACCAGATCCATGACTACATCACTGAATCTACATACAGTATTTGTGTTGCTCTGGAAGTCTTTATTCCAGGCAGGGACATAACTACAGATGGTGGAAACAAATACCAATATTATTGCTCCCCGCTGTCATGTATCTTATCATAAAATATAACCATGTACAGGATATTGTAAAGACAACAGAAAGGGCGCTCATCAATGCAATCCAGTTTTGTCTATGAAGGAGAGGGGATACCCCTTGAAATGCGCTAGCCTTTGTAGACCTGCATGGCTTCTTCCCTCGATAAGAAGCTGTTTCAGTGGTCCTGGCATACCTGTTACTGGATTGCATTGATGATCTTTTTTTACATTGGTTTGTGAGTATACTATTTGTTTTAATTTATCAATAAATGGTGTATGAAGTAAGGATGCAATGATACCAGTTTTTTAAGACTTAGTATGGGTACTGATAATTTTGCTCAAGTACTCCTTGATCCCAATCGCTGATACCTATTTTTAAGACTAATGTAAAATTATTACTATTTCTTTATACAGTGCCTTGAAAAAGTATTCATATCCCTTGAAATTGTCCACATTTTGCCATGTTGCAACCAAAAACATAAATGTATTTTATTGGGATTTTATGTGATAGACCAACACAAAGTGCCAAATAATTGTGAAGTGGAAGGAAAATGATAAATGGTTTTCAAAATGTTTTACAAATAAATATCTGAAAAGTGTGGCCTACATTTGCATTCAGCCCCCTTTTCTCTGATAGCCCTAACTAAAATCTAGTGAAACCAATTGCCTTCAGACGTCTCCTAATTAGTAAATAGAGTCAACCTGTGTGTAATTTAATCTCAGTATAAATACAGCTGTCCTGTGAAGCCCTCAGAGGTTTGTTAGAGAACCTTAGTGAACAAACAGCATCATGAAGGCCAAGGAACGCACCAGACAGGTCAGGGATAAAGTTGTGGAGAAGTTTAACCTCCCTGGCAGTATTCCCGAGTGTGGCTCAGGGTGAATTTTTTTATACCAAGAGCGGTAACCCCGAGCCACACTCGGGATCGCATCGCTGGATCCAGGCAGTGTTACTTACCTTGTCCCCTGGATCCAGCGATGTCCCCCCCGCAGTGTCCTCCGCCCGATGCCTCTGTGTGCCAGGCTCCGTTCCCTGCGAGCGGCACGTCGCACGGGGCGGAGACCGGTGGCAAATTCAAAAAGTGAAACACACATAACACATACAGTACACTGTAATCTGTAAGATTACATTACTGTATGAAATCATTTCACATCCCTTTTGTCCCTAGTGCTTTGCCCAGTGCCCTGCATGCACTTTTATATTATATATGCCATTCTTTCTGCCTGGAAACTTGAGAATGTCCATGGCAACCAAAAAGTGTCCCTTTACGTCAAAAGTGGTTTTTAACCAGCTAGTAAACAGCGATAGTAAATAAGAATCATTTGCAGAATTGAGTGATACTGATTTTTGGGGTAATTTATCATTAGACACTGAAAGTGACGACAGCGACAATTCTGCAAATGAGCAAATTTCAATGTTTTTGATTTAATTAAATTATTGAATACATTTTATTACTATTATATTATTATTTTTGATAATTATTTATAGTTATTTATTATATTATAATTTATGATTTCTTGTTTCAAACTTTATCATACCCGGGATGTCTACTAGACTCTTGTTTGGACAGATTTAAGAG
>BLSH010472300.1:627136-658993 GCA_018402905.1 Glandirana rugosa
ATATACGGTTTGCTAAATGATATCGTATTGACAGTAAATTTTTCATAAAATGTTAGAGACATACCAAAATAAACATTAAATATGAAAACAAAAAAAGAAGGTTATTTTTACATAATTTAATTTAATTTTAGACAAACAGTTGAAACAGGGTTGTGCACGTTGTATTAAATACCTGTTCGGGTATACGTTTTATTGACTAGAAAAGAAAATGGGAAGGATACAGTATAACGAACTCAATATAACAAAGAAAGCAAAATACAACATATTCATCTCAACTCGCTTGAAGATCTGTTCGGGGTCCGGGACAAAGTTCGGGTTCTGTCCGGACCCGAACCCGGACTTTGTCCTGAAGTTCGGCCAAACCAGCAGAACCCGGACTTCTAGAAGTTCGCTCAACTCTACTTATACAACATAAAACGAAAGAAACAATATAACTCAAGCAATATGACATAGGAAGGGTAAAAGAAAAGATCAGTTATTTTGCATATGGGCTTGTCCATAAATTATGTTGCACGTGTTGGGACAAAGTTGACAAACAGATTTTAATTTAATTTAATACATTTTTATTGGAAGAAAAAAACAAAAGTATAAATTACAAATAAAACCATACAGAGATTGTAAAATACTTTTTAAATGACAGTTATGCTATAGTAAATCGTTTGGCATATAGTTATTTTAGCCTTATAAAAAAATAAACACTTTTTTTAAGTTTCATATATTTTCTCAATAATATTTTTTGTAAAACCCTTACCCCCTGCTCAAATGACATCACAAGTTGTATTATTACATCATATAATGCTTGAAATATCATTTGTAGTATGGGCATAGGCATGCACACAGGGTATGCCAGGGGCACAGATTCCCCCTGCCGCTGTGCAGTTTCAAGATGGAGAGCGGGGAAAGGGGCTAGTAAATATGTCATTTACTGGCCAATTCCTTTTTCTGAATGACCTCAGTGAGTGATCGGTACCGATTGCTCCTGTGTCCATTCATAACCCTACTGACACCGTACTGACACCATCCACTGCCCTACTGACATCATCCACTGCATCCACTGTGTTTGAACTTTGGGGTGCACACCCTAATGCAATAGGCTACGCACATCTATGAGTATGTGGATGTAAAATTGCAGGACCATGCATTAGGGAGAGAGAGGGAAAAATGTGTCCTACAATGGATCATGTGACCTCAGGAAGCTGACGCCCCATAAAGGTTGCAAATGATTACAGAAAACTGTATTTAACCACTTCAGATCCGCGCTATAGCTGTTTGACGGTTACAGCGCGGATCTGAATTGCTGGGAGGCCGTCAATAGACGTCCTCCCCTTTTGCACACTCCAGGCTCGCTCTCGCAGCCGCCGCACGCTGCCTGAGCGTGCCCGTGGGTCGGGCGGACTCGATGTCTGCCGGAGACCCGCGATCCCTTCACAGAGAGCCAGAATGGGGAACCGATGATGTAAACACGACGGTTCCCCGCTCTGTGAGGGGGGGGCATGACAGATCTACTGATCCCTGTCACTGGGATCAGTTAGATTTGTTATGTCCCTGTCAGCCCCATCCCCACACAGTTAGAACACATACAGGGAACACAGTTAACCCCTTGATCGCCCCCTTAGTGTTAACCCCTTCCCAGCCAATGACATTTATACAGTAATCAGTGTTTATTTTTAGATCTGATCGCTGTATAAATGTCATTCATCCCAAAAAAGTGTCAAAAACGCCAGACATGTCCGCTGCAATATCACAGTCCCAATAAAAATCGCAGATCACCGCCATTACCAGTAAAAAAAAAATAATAATAATAAAAACGCCATAAACCAATGTCCATAGTTTGTAGGTGCTATAACTTTTGTGCAACCCAATCAAAATACGCTTATTGTGATTTTTTTTTAACCAAAAATATGTAGAAGAATATAAATTGGCCTAAACTGAGGAATTAATTAGTTTTTTTATTTTTTATTTTTGGATATTTATTATAGCAAATGTAAATAAAAAATGTTATTTTTTTCAAAATTGTCACTCATTTTTTGTTTATAGCGCAAAAAATAAAAAACGCAGAGGTAATCAAATAGCACCAAAAGAAAGCTCTATTTGTGGGAAAAAAAGGATGTCAATTTTGTTTGGGTACCATGCCACACGAATGTGCAATTGTCATTCAAAGAGTGACAGCGCTGAAAACTGAAAATTGGTCCGGGCAGGAGGGGGGTTTAAGTGCCCAGTAAGCAAGTGGTTAAAGAAATTCAGATCAACTCTGGCACATAATGAAAATCATGTCATGAGAAACAAATGGAGGCTGCCAATACTGAGATATTCTTCTGAAAGTGCTGGCTACTTGGCTGTCATACTGAACCTCTGGCTTTTCATATATTGAAGCACTGATTTGGAATAATGATTTTCTGACTTTCCTTATCTAGACCAAGTTATTAAAAATATATTAATGCTACAGTACATGGTCAGCATAGCAGCCAGGCAAGTGTCATTTTCAGAAAGAAGTTTACGTTAATGGATACCAATACTTATATATAATGCATGGCCAATCCCTCCCACACCTTGCTATAGATAGCCCCCTCTATAGAACTATAGATGGGTTGATGACCTTGTAAGCAGGGCCCCTGTCCTTCCCGCACAGGACTGAGACAGAATACACACACCTGTAGCATGGAGGAACTCCACCATATTTGGTCATTTACTTTCTCCCCACCCAAGGTCCACCTCCAGAAATAAGAAATGTCCACACATTCAGGCTTTTTAACATTTTTACTGTAGCAGAAACATAATGTACTGTTGTTTGCTGAAACACCCTTCACCTCCCCTTTTTAGTACCAACATCAGTAACTCTGCGCATTTCAAGTTCAACCTTAACATAGGATTGCTGACCAACCATTTCAGTGCCCTCACTGTAGGTTTCCATAAGTTGGTTCTCTAACAGAGTTTGTGCTAGGCCTACCCTGAAGGGTTCACATCCCAAGGCTACAAGCTTACCTTAAATTAGCCTCAGAGCCTGTGCAATTCATATGTATTTGGGATGAGGTGGCAACCCTAGTAGCCTCTTCCCATCACCCTCTGCCCTTGGCTCTAGATTATAAGGACAAAGCTAGCCCTAACCAACATATCCATCCAGGGGAGGGGGTTTCCCTCAAAAAGGGGTATTGATCCCTGCTTACAACCTATTCTAAGTGCCTCCCCTGGGTCTGAGTGGAGCTTTTATCTTCCAGAGTATATGCAGACCACGTGGTAATACGCACATGCAACCTTTTCTCCATGCCCTCTAGCCCTCTCCTTTAGTGAGGCTAGAGTTAGCATTTATAGTTATTGCTATGATAAAATTGTTCTGCTCAGGCAGATGCAAATCTCATTGGAATGGCAGAGCATTTCTAAATATTGCAGTTAGTGGAATGAGAGAAGAACAGGTATGACGCGGTTGGAATGTTTGCTATGTCAAAGGCAGCTTGGGAATTCCAGATATCTCTATACAACTGCTGCAAAAATACAGCTGTGTGTTGGACCAGGAGAGGAAAATGCTGATGGTGCATACAGCACTCTCAACCTTCTCAACAATTATCAACCTTATTTTTTTAACTTCGTAGGGACCTTGGAAATAATTTCCAAGTCATGGAGGAGCTCCCAGCTAAAACCATATCTTTTGGGAGTCAGTGGAAAAAATGCCCCCTATATTGGTATGCCAATGGGAACAATGCCTCCCTTACAGTGAAGGTCAGGATACCACCCTCACAGGCAAATATAAAGATCATTGATATTATGCAATCGGCTATGCCAAGTGGTGTTGGCCCCAAAACTTTGCAGGCAGAGCTGAACTGTGCTGGCTGCCTTATGAAAATACTAGCCAGCAGATAGTATACATTTGCTTGGGTCACTAGCATTTTTAGAATGGGTCCTCAGTCCTTGGTAAGCTATTAGACACAATCTGGAGCTTATACAGGTTTTCTCTCTTCACTCCTGATAGTCAAACGGAACATGGGAACATAGAGAAGGGGAGCATGTGTGGCTTGTCAGACCTCCATGCAAGCGTACTGGATGCCTTGGCCTGTATGGGCAAAGCACAGGTTAACTTAAAGCCAAACTCTAGACAAACAGCTAAAACACAATTAACATGCATACAATTGAACATTTTTAGCTGCCAAAATTTGGTTCAGCTAGTCATGGAAAAATCATGGTCATCCCATGCAGGACAACAGAGCCAGTTTAGTAACCCCACATTTTTTCCTGCAGCATGCAATACAGCATGGTCACTTGTAGTCGGGTGCCTAAAATGTTATTTGTACATGTATTTATGTGTTAAGAAGCTGTGGTGTGTCTGTCCTTTTTGGTCTGTGGTGCTTCCTGTAGAAGCACTTATCCATAGTGAAACCCCGAGGCTGGGTTCACACTAGTGCGAATTGGATGCAGATTCCTTGCATCCAATTCGCAATAGCAAGAGATTGTGACCGGCTCTCTATGGAGCCGGTTAACACATCTCCAGAGCGGCTCCAGTGCGAATTTGCACAGGGGTCCTGTGCGTCTTTTGGTCCATTTCAGGTCTGATTCAGACAACAATTCCGCCTGAAATCGGACCTGAAACGGTGAACCAGGACGCATTAGACCCATGCTGTGAGCATGCTCCGATGTGAACCCAGCCTGAAATGGGGCTAAAGGTTGTTGCCATACTACTACTTGTTCAAAGCTAAAACAAAGGTATGTGTACCACAGCATGGTAACAGCATGGTACTTGAAAATGGGAGAATGAGTACTGCTATGTTTGCTGACACATTGGGGTTGATTTACAAAAATTGGAGAGTGCAAAATCTGGTGCAGCTCTGCATAGAAACCAGCTTCCAGTTTTTTTTTTTTTGTCAAAGCTTTATTGAACAAGCTGAAGTTAGAAGCTGATTGGCTCCCATGCACAGCTGCACCAGATTTTGCACTCTCCAGTTTTAGTAAATCAACCCCATTGCCTTACTCATGTATCAACCAAAGAGCTTTATTTTGAAGATACAATGGAATTTTTTATCATAATGCCTATTATTCAAGTAAAGGTAGTTCTAAGTAACTACAACGTATTTACTTGTGAAGAGAGTGAGAGTGTGCTCCTTCAGTGAGTGTAAACCTTCATGTTTAATTTCTGTGTGGTGAAGAGTGAGAAGTAAAGGGAAGGAGGAGCAGCCAGCTCAAGAAAGGAGGCACTGGTGGCTGGAAAAGAGAGGTTCCGTAGGAGGGTGGACTGATGGCTGTATGGTTTGCCCTTCTGAGCAGCAAGGTCCCTGTATTTGGGCCTACTGCATAAGGAGGCCATCTTAGAGACTTGGCCTGGACCACAGTGTGCAAGGCCTCGCATATGCAGCCTCTTCCCTCCATGCCTAAAGTGTATTGTGTAACTTATGTAAAAGAGCTGGTGCAAAGAATCAATGGGGTATCTCTTAAAATGTCTCTGTAGTCAGTGCCAGGACAGTTGTCACTGGCAAGTGAAAGTAAATTACCCTTCTGATGTGGGGCCCAGTATGGAAGTATGGCCTTCGATCATGAGGGATGCTCACTTACACATGAAAACAATATCACCGTGCTAACTTGGCAAAAGCAATTATATAAAATTCACAGCGCACCTGGCATAGTTGGCAGGATTCAGAGCCCTGGTATTTAAATGAGGATGGAGATGCCTCGGCTGTTCCAGAATTCACCCAACAGGACAGTTTGGAGGATATTACAATGCATCCATTAGAGGGGTCTGCCTGGCTCAAAACTCTTTGATTGAAAAATTAAAGGCAGGTGGAAAATTTAGCTGAACAGAGATTACAGCTAATCGGCTGCAGACAGTGTTTGGGAATTTTGACAGCGGTGGATGCAGGCTGTTAGAATACAATAGCTAGTAGGCGGAGGTTCATCTACCTATTTGTTTGGCATGGAATCTATGGATTTCTCTTTAGAACATTGAGGCTGCGTTCACACCTATGCAAATTGGATGTGGCTTACACCGCATCCAATTCGCATGACACTTGAAAACATGTTGTTTTCAATGTGTCCAGTTCACATATGTGCAGTGCATTCGCACTCCACATTGCACAGAAAAAGTGTGCGTTTTCTGTGCAATGCGGTGCAAATTCCAGCCCCATATTGTCCAATGGGAACGCATCTAATTTGGAGATCTGTTCTGCATTGAACGGGGATCTTTCCCCCTCCTCACTGCACCTCCCCCCCCTCCCCTGTCAGCTGATGTGCTGTGAGAACGGACAGGAGCCGCTGAACAGCAGCTCCTATCCTTCTTACAGGCATCACAGCTGGAATTCGCACCTCAATGGTGTGAATCCAGCCTAAAAGTATGGTCAGCTTAAAGCTCTTCTGCAATTGTACTATTTGGAAAAACACAAATTAATCAGCATGATTTTGGATTGTGGTGCTCCATGCACTTACTGTGCTGGGTGGCATTAAACCCACACCCCAGAAATGCAAGACATAAAAGCTAACCACTCAGCCACACAGATACAATATAAAACTTAAATTAAATGGTAAATTACTATGATTTATGTTCATGTGAACTCTGAAAGCTATTCCCAACAAGTTCATGCAGAGGGCAAAGGACTAGCCACCAGTGATCTTTCTGCAGCCGATCTTTGTTACCGACTTACCGTGCCTTGTTCTGCACTGTGCTCCTGTGTGGAGGCGGCCTTGGTAGAGACAGAGTTCAAGTTAGGGCTTCCAGCAAGGACAAAGACAAAGACCAGTTTACTGGCCTTCAGACTTTAGGGGGGTTGGATTGTGGCCATTGAAAGAAAGAATTGTCTTGGTGTCAGTTTGAGTACACAATGCATCTTTCGTATTAAGGGGAGGAATAGTCCTCCATTGTTTGTGTCAGTGTAGGGAATAGAGTTCCATTGTTGGTGTCAGTGGGAGGAATAGTGTCCCAATGTTGGTATCAGTGGAAGTAATAGTGCCCATTGTTGGTTTCAGTGAAAGTAATAGTGCCCCATCGTTGTTATCAGTGGGAAGAATAGTGCCCATCATTAGTGTGGGGGGGGGGGATAGTGGTCCATGATTAGTGTCAGTGGGAGGAATAGAGCCCCAATGTTGGTGTCAGTGGGAGCCATGGTGCCCTATCGTTGGTGTCAGTGGGAGGAATAGTGCCCCATCATTGGTGTCAGTGAGGGGAATAGTGCCTGTTGTTGATGTCAGTAGCAGAAATTACACCCCATTTTTGTGTCAATAGGAGAAATAGTGTCTTGTATCAGTGAAAGGTAAAGTGCAACAAGGGCCGGATAAAGGCAAGCAAATGACCGCATCTGGCCCCCGAGACACAGTTTGGAGATCACTGCCTTAGATCCCACACTACCGATTTATAGCTGTGAGTAGGGTTGCCACCTCATCCCTTTAAACCCAAACACATATGAATTAATGAATTACTCAGGTTCTGAGACTAATGTTATGCAGATAAGGCACCAAGTGAGTTTAATTACCACCTTAATCAGCCACAGAGCCTGTGTAATTAATATGTGTTTGGGTTTAAAGGGATGAGGTGACAACCCCAGCTGTGAGGCTCTGTAAGCATAAGAGTGCTTAGCAGTGGCTGCTGGTGGTATATTTTCTCGCGGGGGGGGCACACAATCCACCTGCTCCCACCCCCTGGTCGGTTGGGTCGCAGGCACCCCCTCGGTTGGTCAGTCGGTCACCAGCCCCGCACTTACCCCATCTAGGTCACGGGCATCGCTTCCTCTGGGCAGCAGCCGGGGTCTCCTCCTCCTGGTGCTTCATGGTTGCTTCCCCTGCATCTCCTGCCTCCGCCTCTTCGTGGCCAATAGGATCTCTTCTCCTCTCGGCCAATTGGGTGATGGGTCTCAGTTCCTGATTGGCCGGGAGGAGAATAAGGAAGACAATAGTGAATATTAATTCGCTATTGTCACACAACTGGGTGGGCTCAGGACGCAGTGCTCACCCTTTTTTGAAGCCATTTAGAGCCACAGGCTCTAATCATGTGCTCATAAAAGAAAAAAATCATTGGAATCCATGTGTAGCACCTACCCCACACTTCCAGGGAGTCAGGGAGGGCTGACATCTCTTCTCAGGGTGCAGGTATTGGGTATGGGTATAGTGAGTGATGTACAAGGTAGAAAGGTGGGTGCCAGTCACTTTTATGCTTAAACAAAGAGAAGTTTATTTCTCTCAACAGGAAAAATACGTGAGAGAGGGGATAGGGCACAGGACACCCTTAGTCAAAAATAGCAACAATCAGCAGACAGGCAGACTCTTTAGACAAAAAGGTGAGATAATGCAGACAGCAGTACAAGAAAAAGATCCTTTAAGCTGAACCAGCAAATCTGTACTTTGTAGGATAGCCTGTCTCCTATAGTAACTGAACTTTACTCACAGCATCATACAGAATTCTCTTGGTTGAGTTCTCTCTTGAAGCTCTCCCAGCCACCTTATGGGTCCCCGGTCCATGAAGAGTCACCTCTGGTACTTCTCTATAACTCCATCCCTCTCAGAATTGTTTCCAGGTATTAAGCAGGCTCTCCTCTGCAGAGTCTTGAACACCTGGATAGGCCTCAAACAGACCTAGCAGCCAGTAGGACTCCTGGATAGGCCTCAGGC
The DNA here is from genome assembly GCA_018402905.1 of Glandirana rugosa. Taxonomy (NCBI): domain Eukaryota; kingdom Metazoa; phylum Chordata; class Amphibia; order Anura; family Ranidae; genus Glandirana; species Glandirana rugosa. The sequence continues at coordinate 635,711 of BLSH010472300.1, forward strand.
TTCAGGTCTAGCAGCCAGGAGCTTTTTGACACACATCCACCTAGGCCGCAGCCCAGGGTGGGAAGAAACCAATCACCTGACCTTCTCCCCTCAAATACCTTCTCCCAACATTCATAGCAGCTATTCTGATTGGCTGAGAAAAGTATGTTTATTCATAACCTGACTTCACTGTATCTCATCATACTAATGCCAGGATTGCCAGTGCCACCTACCGACAAAAGGGAGAAGCCACAGCTAAAACAGGATTAAGAAATCCATTTGACTACTAAACACTATAAATTAGCTAGGCTGGCTACCACCCAGCACAACTAAATTTACCTGTAGCCCTGTAATAGGACCGAGGGTGCTACACATGAATCCGTCGCCCCACACATAGATTAAGGGGCCGGGCGCATTGATTAGGGGGCAGTGTCCCTGTGCCCTGCCTTACGGACCGCCACTAGTGTCTAGGCACCCTTACATACAAGAGAGCACAGCTATTTTTCAGGAGGAGTTCCAGAAGAAAGTCACATTTCCTGGATACAGCTTAGGCACAATTAAAATTTCTATATGTTCCCTATAACATAGAAAATCTTTTTTAATCTAGATCCATTTTAATGGGATCATACTACTAAAACTAATATTTTTTGGTAAATGCAGAAGAGTGACTACCAGACAGTTTCTCTTGCACTATGTTTCCAAATGATTGGACGCCTCTTCAAATGATTGAATTCAGGTGTTTCCAGGGGAAGGGTACTTGTTGATGTTACAGCATACAAAGTCATTTTCGACAATTAGGATTCTCCATCCTTGTGGCAACAGTTTTGCGGAGGTTCTTTTCCATTCCAACATGACTGTTCCTGTCACGTACCTGACGGTGGAGTCTGTCTTGTGCAGGGAACAACCGCTCTTGCGCACCCGATTCAAGGACCCCTGGTAGTGGGGACAGAGGCCCAAGAGTGCGGGATGGCACGAGGGCTGGAGGGTCACCGATGGTGTAGTGAGGCTCCAGAAGGCGTGCAAGTAGACGGATGGTCGTACAGGCTGGGTTGGTAACAGGCAGGCAGAAAGGTACAAGAGGATCAGGCAAACGGGTAGTCAGAGTCCAAGCAAGGTTCGTTAACGGGCGGGCAGCAGAGGTACAAAGGAGCAGACAATCGGATGGTCGTGGGTAGCCGGGGTCGGTGCAGGTAGAAGACAGCAGGTCAGGACAAGCCGGGTCAACAGGAGGCAGAACAAACACGGGAACAGGTATCCGGAGCTGAGGCGTACAGGTCGGGAACGCTGTAGAGCGAGCAGCACTTGGTCCAGGAAGTCTCCAGGTTTAAATAGGCCCATTTGGCGCCGTTTTCCGGCGCGTGCGCGCGCACGGGAGCGCGCGCGCACGCGGGCGCGCACGGGAGTGCGCGAACGCGCACGGGAGCGCGCACACGCGCGCAAATGTGCGCACCACCGCGGAAATGGCAGATTTTAGCCAGAATTTGTTCTTTTCCTAACAGTTCCCCTGTGTACAAAGCCAGTTCTATAAGCACAGTCCTGACCTGAGCTTTATTAAATACCTTTGGGATGAACTGGAACATTGATTATGAGCCAGGTATTCTCATTCAACATTAGTTCCTGACCTGACAATTGCTCTTCTGGTTGAATGGGCACAAATTCATATAGACTCACTCCAAAATCTTCCCAGAAGAGTGGAGGTTGCTATAGCTGCTAAGGGGGAGCCAACTTCATATTAATGCCCTTGTTTTTTAAAATAATCCTCTAAAAGTAATGGTCTAACGTGTTTCACCCGAAGCTCTACTCTCCTATGAGCAAAGCTTTGGCCGAAACGCATTAGCATGTTATCGCTAATTCCTGCCATATAGCCAATAATGAATTAATGCAATGGATGTCATTGAGTAGCTAGCTTCATTATATTAGAGGATAATTACTATATTCTAAAGTCACTTGGGCCAAAGCACCAGTTTCAATCTCCCAGGTAATTTGCGGTAGAGTATGTTTTCTATGTTGGTCATGGTTTTGAATGAGTGTTGATCAAGTTCATGCAAGTGTGATCACCAGTTGCCCATATACATTTAGCCACATAGTGTATCTCTCCTAAACTCTGTTGATGAGATTTCTGGAGAGTTCTCACTCTCCCTGCTGGATTTATATTTATTTTAAATTATGGATAATGTAAAACAGTGGTTCTCAACTCCTGTCCTCGGGACCCACTAACAGGCCAGGTTTGCAGGATAACTGAAATGCATCACAGGTGATAGCATTTGCTGCTCAGTGATTGCAATATTCTAGTCTGCATCTCCCCAAGGTAATACTTAAAATCTGGCCTGTTGGTGGGTCCTGAGTAGAGTTGAGCGAACACCTGGACGTTCGGATTCTGCGGGTCCGAACGAACTTTGGGAAAAAGTCTGGGTTCGGCACCGAACGTTGCCCGAACGTTATCCCGGACCCCGAACCCCATTGAAGTCAATGGGGACGCTAACTTTTAGGCACAAAAACGGCTGTAACAAAGTCCTGGCAAGTGCTAGAGGGCTGCAAAAGGAAGTAAAATGGGGATAAGAGTGGGGCAAGTGCCCTACAAAAAAATTGGGGTTGGGGAAAATAAATTAAACTCATATAAACTAGGAGATGATTTTTGAACAATAATGTGTCACTTACAGCTGCAGCTAAAACCTCTCCCTTTAGAACTAGGAGATGATTTTTGAACAATAATCTGTCCCTCTAAGCAGAAGCCTCTACCTAGTGCAGTCAGATCGCTCAAAGCAGCAGTATGTGAAATCTCAAATTACTCCCACAATCTGATCGTTGTGTACGATCCCACAATCTGATCGTTGTGTACGATCGTAGCAATCGTTGTGTTATGCGGAGTTTGATCTTCAATCTGTCACTCAAAGCAGCAGTATGTGAAATCTAAAATTTCTGCAATCTGTCCCTCAGAGCAACAGTAGTAGTAATCTCAGGATGCAGGATCAGATGTTAAAATGTCTGCAATCTGTCCCTCACAAAAACGCCGGCAGCATCCTCTGCCTACACTAACCCAAGAGCATATGACATGCAGCACTGTGACTCCAGCCTCATATAGAGGCTGGGTCACATGATGCACTGGCCAATCACAGCCACGCCATTAGTAGGCATGGCTGTGATGGCTTCTAAGGGTAAACCAGTGAAACGCTTGTTGATTGTCTGCCCTGCAGCTATTCAACATGCGTGATCAACTACCAGAACCCAGAACCCGAACCCGAACATTTTTTGAAACGTCCATGTTCGGGTCCGGGTCCCGGACACCCCAAAGTTCGGTACGGACTGGAACGTTACAGTCCGGGTTCGCTCAACACTAGTCCTGAGGAGAGGAGTTGAGAACCACTGATGTAAAAGGTGTAGCTGGAAGTTAGGTATTATGGAGGAAGATCTTGCTGTTTGCTCGTTCCTGTCTTGTTCCAAGACAAGAAGCCAGAGGCTTACTTTACCCACCCAAAAACGTAAAATACTATTTGGATAGCCTGACCTTTTAAGCAATTTAATTATTCTGGATTACAGGTACAATCAAATACAAGAATTAGAAAAATTTCACTTTTTATGGATTGTGTAATGTGTAGTCTCTGAGCTGTTCAGGAACAATAAACACCATCATGCCCAAATGGATATAAGAGGGACTTTTTAGGTAGCTAGCTACCAATGCCTGGAAACCGTCTGGTAGGTCAGAACCTCACAAGATGAACCTGACTGACCTTCGTCTACAGTCAAGACCGCACCACCAAGGAGACTCATATAAAGAGTTGAACCATTCCATGCTGTAATCCATCCTAAAATGCCTGGAATGTTAGAACCCCAAAGATCTCCGTTGTCTCTCTGAAACGTTATTTTCTCTTAAAGTGGAGCCTGGGAAGCAAGCCAGATTTAATGCAACTTAATTTAGACCCGCCAACCCTTCTGCCTTTACAAAAAAAAAAAGAAATGAAAAATCCCCTGTAAAATAATGCCACTCGGGGGAAAAAACAAGTTGTACTCCTTGAAAATAAAAAAATAAGGTTGCTAGGGCTTTTTTCCATTGCCTTAGCATTTTATGATATTTTATTCTTTCCATTTCATTTTGTATTTTGAGCCAGCAGTCACAGAATTTTAGCTAAACATTCATTACGGGATTTAGAAGAAAATAGATTTATAGCTCAAAAAAAAAATCACTGGCATCGATGGCAGTCCAAAGAGATACATTTTGGTACGGCATGTGTCTGGAATTTGAGAATAATGAGAACCTGTCACTTTTGAAAAATCGTATGCATCAATCAGTTCAAGGCGAAGTGTGACATTTTCAAATATGCTTCATACTTGCTAAAAATAGCTAATTTCAGAGATACCTATTTGTCGTGTTGGGTCTTAGCTGTCCATCATATAACATTCCTCCTTTACGTCCACATTAGTGCAGGTTGCGGGAAGGCGTGTAATCGCATGCCTTCCAGCACCCACAGCAAAAACTATGCAGTTTAGGAGATGTTTGGGGGTACCATTAACCCTAATGGCACCCCATGCAGTGAAAACTGCAGAGCGGTTTCCCACACTGGGAACCGCACTGCACTATGTGGTTGAGTTTTCTGAAAAGGTGCAGGGACCTTTTCCCTGTATTTCCAGGGGGATACAGCAGCCCATTTTAATGCATGGGCTGTAGTGCCCGAGAAAACGCGTAGATATGAACCCGGGCTTATACAGGGGCTAAAACAGACATGGGGCTCCTGACAACTGCCTCTCTTCCATCTAGTGTCGTGAATCAGTTAAAGCGTATCGAAACTCAAAAGCAAACTTTTATTATATTGTAGCTTACTGGTTCTTAGATTCGGTTGTAGCATTTGTTTTCTTTTTTTAGGCTTTTTTCCTTCTTTTTCACCTGGTGATCCTGCCAGTAAGTCGGTTATTTTTCAACTTTCTTTAACATACCAAGCTGACCAAGCGTGGCAGTTAGAGGGTTGAGACAAACCATTTAACACCAATGGGTGTGCCTAGAATGGCCATTCCTTTATGGAAAACCTTTATCTCAAAAGTAAACAACTATTGTTGTAACTGCTTAAAAAGTGTTAGCTGGAGTTCAGCTTTAATTTGTTAGTCAAATCCATCTAAATCTACTGTTGCATCAAACACTTCCCTCTCCCAGATTGTCAATGCCACTTTCTAAAGGTGTCTCTATTGCTCCTCCATTAAGAGTAGAGACACCCTAAAACAGAATGTGCATTACTGGCAGGATCACCAGGTGTAAAGGGAAAAAAGATTAAAAAAGGAATCAAATGCAGTCATAACATTTAAGGATTGGCAAGCTAAGATACAGTGAGGGAAAAAAGTATTTGATCCCCTGCTGATTTTTTACGTTTGCCCACTGACAAAGAAATGATCAGTCTATAATTTTAATGGTCGGTTTATTTTAACAGTGAGAGACAGAATAACAGCAAATATATCCAGAAAAACACATTTCAAAAAAGTTATAAATTGATTTGCATTTTAATGAATGAAATAAGTATTTAATCTCCTATCAATCAGCAAGATTTCTGGCTCCCTGGTGTATCTATATCTTCTATACAGATAATGGGCTGAGATTAGGAGCACTCTCTTAGAGCCAGTTCACACAGGGACGACTTGAGTCGCCCGACAAGTCGCGCTCCATGCATTGCAATGGAACCATTCCAATAGGAGCGACTCAAGTCCAAGTTCCTGTACTACTTTGGGGGCGACTTCAGGTGACTTGCATTGACTTCTATTACAGAAGTTGTTTGCAAGCCGTGCTGAAGTCGCGCTGTGTGGGGTCACGCTGAGTCGCCCCTGAAGTTGGATTGCCTATGTGTGAACCGGCTCTTAAAGGAAGTGCTCCTAATCTCACCTTGTTACCTGTATAAAAGATCCCTGTACACAGAAGCAATCAATCAATCATATTCCAATCTCTCCACCATGGCCAAGACCAAAGAGCTGTCCAAGGATGTCAGGGACCAGATTGTAGACCTACGCAAGGCTGGAATGGGCTACAAGACCATCGCCAAGCAGCTTGGTGAGAAGGTGACAACAGTTGGTGCGATTATTCACAAATGGAAGAAAGAAAAAATAATTGTTAATCTCCCTCGGTCTGGGGCTCCATGAACGATCTCACCTCGTGGAGTTTCAATGATCATGAAAACAGTGAGGAATCAGCCCAGAACTACACGGGAGAATCTTGTCAATGATCTCAAGGCAGCAGGGACCATAGTCACCAAGAAAGCAATTGGTAACACAATACACCATGAAGGACTGAAATCCTGCAGCGCCCCCAAGGTCCCCCTGCTCAAGAAAGCACATGCACAGGTCCATCCGAAGTTTGCTAATGAATATCTGAATGATTCAGAGTAGAACTGGGTGAAAGTGTAGTGGTCAGATGGGACCAAAATCAAGCTCATTGGCATCAAATCAACTCTATATGTTTGGAGGAGGAGGAATGCTGCCTATGACCCCAAGAAAACCATTTCCACCGTCAAACATGAAGATGGAAACATTATGCTTTGGGGTGTTTTTCTGCTAAGGGAACAGGACAACTTTACTGCATCAAAGGGAAGGTGGATGGGGCCATGTACCATCAAATCTTGGGTGAGAACTTCAGTCCCTCAGCCTGGGCATTGAAAATGGGTCATTGATGGGTATTCCAGCAAGACAATGACCCAAAACACACGGCCCATGCCACAAAGGAGTGGCTCAAGAGGAAGCACATTAAGGTCCTGAAGTGGCCTAGCCAGTCTTCAGACCTTAATGCCATAGAAAATATGTGGAGTGAGCTGAAGATTCAAGTTACCAAAGACAGCCGCAATATCTTAATGACTTGGAGAGGATCTGCAAAGAGGAGTGGGACAAAATCCCTCCTGAGTTTTGTGCAAACCTGGTGGCCAACTACAAGAAATGTCTGACCACTATGATTGCCATAAGGGTTTTACCACCAAGTAGTAAGTCATGTTTTGTGAAAGGGTTCAAATACTTATTTTAACATTAACATTATAGACTGATGATTTCTTTGTCAGTGGGCAAACGTAAAAAAATCAGCAGGGGATCAAATACTTTTTTCCCTCATTGTATAGAACATTTTGCTTAGGGTACTATGGTACCCCAAATTCTCCACAGACGAAGTTTTAGAAGCCTTTATGTGTTATCAGTTTAGAGTTAACCGTGAGTTAAGGCCATAGAATTATTGCTCTCGCTCCAATGTTTACAATGATATCTCAGTTGATGTTTACATACATGCACTGCTCTACGCTGCGTTTTTATATGGGGTGTGTATAGGGGTGCTTAATAAAACATTTTAAAAATTATTTTTATTCATTTTATTCTTTTTTTGGACTTTTATTTTTTTTAACTTTATTGCTATCACAAGGGGACTATGAAGCCCTCTATGTGATAGCACTGGCAGTTAACAGATACTCTTTATGGGGACTTTGGGGTCTATTTACCGCCAATGTCCCCCCCCCCCCGCACTCCGATGCATCTATTAGAACACCGATCATGCTTGAATAGCTGCATCCTTGCCTATACTAGCTTATTAATGACAGCATTGACCCCAAAAGAGAATGTGTACACATTGCTTCTGGGGTCATTAGTCGCAGGAGTTCCTTCTGCTCTCGCTGGGCAAGCAGTTTCTTGCAGACCCAGACTCCCCAGAGGAATGGGAGCACCTGGGTACCATTGAGGGAGGGATGGGGGGTAGTTGACACACATTCAGAGCCCTATAAAAGTGATCAGGAGATAGTGTGCAGCAGTGGTGGCCTGTCCATAGAGGGCGCATGGGCGCCACCCCCCTATCCATGCGTCCACCCCCTGATTCACATATTGGGGCGCCGGACTATTGATTTCAATGGGGGGGGTTTGAAGCGCGTGATTAGAGCCAGAGGCTTTAATAGGCTTCAAAAAAGGGTGGGCGCCAGTTGTGTGATGATAGCGAATTAATTTTTGCTATTTTCACACATTTTCAGTTCCTCCCCGCCAATCAGGAGGCAGGTCATGAAACCTGTTGCCCGATTGGCCAAAGCATCAGGCGATTCTATTGGATGCCTATTGCTTAGGCGGAAAAGAGAGGAGACAAACAGCAGAGGAAGCCGCTGGAGGAACGGACACTGGAGCGGTAGACCGCATCCCGGGAGAGTAGGAAAGGCATGGAGGAAGCACAGATACACAAAACCAATGAAGCAGAAGCAGGGAGATCCTTGCAATACAGGTCCTCAGGTACAGCCTACTCTCCAGCAAGCAGTACTGAGACTAGCAATCACAGGAAGCAGTGCCTTAGATGATCTCACTCTGCAGAAATGCATCTATAAGTCTGAATGTACAGCACAGGAGGCACTCTGCTGTTTTTTTAAGAGGGAATTCAAGACAAAAGTAAAATCTTTTAGTACACTGCTTAGGCATAATAAACATTCCTAGATCTTCTGCATAACTTAACTTTAAAAACTGGAGATATCACCCGTTCACATCAGCGTAACGCAAATATGCAGCCTTCGGCTTGAAGGGGTTGTACCAGGGTAATGCACGCAGGTGCATGCATCACCCCCGTACCGTTTTTTTAGAGCCGTTGGTCGGTTTTCTTGTGATAACAACCGATGCGGCTAAGTAGCCGCTCAGCTGTTATCCCAAGCAGCGGGAGGGTCTCCCCCCCACTCCCCACCCTCCTGCCGCCTTCCGTGGCTCGCCCGGCTCTCCCATTCTACCGGGAGGCCTGAGCGACCAGCTGGCAAAGCTGCCGGCTGGTCGGAGATCCAAACTGAGCCGAAATCGGCTTTGATCAGGTCTCGGATCTAGTAACCCGGAAGCTATGCCGTGACATCACTTTACGGAAGACTTAAAGGTGCCAAATTTAAAGAAATGACAGTATTCAAAACAGCCAAATGAGTACCTATCACTGCCGATTACTGTCACAAGGAATGTTTACATTCCTTGTGACAGCAATAAAAGTGATCAGAAACTTATTTTAAAAGGACAGTATAAAAATTAAAAAAATAAAATAAAATGGATAAGAAAAAAATAAATTTAAAGTGCTCCATTCCTCTGCTAAAAAAATATGTATAATGTTTGGGGGTTATAAGTAATTTTCTAGCAAAAAATTAGGGATTTTAACTTGTAAGCAACAAGTGTCAGAAAAAGGCTTAGGCATGAAGAGGTTAAAGTGTTTCTAAACCCAGTAATAAAAAAATTGTTAATCCGACCCCCCCCCCCCAGCTTATAAATCTTCTTTTTACATTAAAATACTGCCACTATATACCTTTTGGGCTGATCTGTATAGGATAGGAGAATTCCTGTAATGCCACCCAACTGGTTGAACGAGTAACATCGTTACCAGATATAATATTTCTTATGCCTGAATTTCCAGTCTTTTTGTAAGTGTAACTGTTAATAAAAAATATATTTTTATGCGGTTTTACACTATGAGGCTTCTCTTTCCTTGTCTACATATGATTTTCCAATTTATGGAGTTCCATCTAAAGTTTTAAATGGATATAAAGTCTTTTTGAATCAACACACCTGAATTATTCAAGCCGGTAATCACTTCAGCACATGCAGGCTGTGTGTCCATGGGAGAAATTCAATGTTGTGATATTTGAAATCAGTCTAAAGGCCCGTACTCACACAATGCAAAATTTGTTTGGGAATTTTCATACGGCGACCGATCGTCTGAAATTCTTTCCGTTAGTAGTCCTTTCGACAGTCGATTCTGACTTTTTGGAAGACAAAAGCTGGATGTGCAGACTATAAAATTTTTGTTGGATGTGACCACAATGTTCAATTTTCGTATAATTAGTATGGTTTTCATTCGAAAAAAACGTACGAGCAAGACTATGCATGCTCAGAAACGAAAAAATACATACAAAGCTATTCAACACATTATGTCACTTCTGACGTTTAATTAGGTCGTACGAGAATTTTCGTATGGTAAATCATTTCTTCACTTTCGACATGAGACCAGCATGCAACAAAAAACAAACGTTCTGTCATCCAAAAATCTAAGCGTGAGGCTTTAGTCTTCCAGGAGCATAAGGATATACAACAGCCATCCAGACAAGCGGTTACATTGATCCCTGTAATAGGGATCCATCATATCCGGTAAGAGGCCAATTTTACTATATGGAACATCACACTTCAGAACACAGGAGATTGTCTTAAAGTGAATTTCTATAGATACTGTGTAATATTTAGCGGTATATATCCACATAGGAGATCAATACAGGAAACCGTTTGGAAAAGATCTCCCTTTTTCAGTTGTGGCATCATATATTCATATTCATGAGCAAGAACTTTATACTGTATATTTTTGGATTCACAGTCACAATACTATTTTTTTAATATTTTTAATGGACATACAGTGCCTTGCGAAAGTATTCGGCCCCCTAGAACTTTGCGACCTTTTGCCACATTTCAGGCTTCAAACATAAAGATATAAAACTGTAATTTTTTTGTGAAGAATCAACAACAAGTGGGACACAATCATGAAGTGGAACGAAATTTATTGGATATTTCAAACTTTTTTAACAAATAAAAAACTGAAAAATTGGACGTGCAAAATTATTCAGCCCCTTTACTTTCAGTGCAGCAAACTCTCTCCAGAAGTTCAGTGAGGATCTCTGAATGATCCAATGTTGACTTCAATGACTAATGATGATAAATAGAATCCACCTGTGTGTAATCAAGTCTCCGTATAAATGCACCTGCACTGTGATAGTCTCAGAGGTCCGTTTAAAGCGCAGAGAGCATCATGAAGAACAAGGAACACACCAGGCAGGTCCGAGATACTGTTGTGGAGAAGTTTAAAGCCGGATTTGGATACAAAAATATTTCCCAAGCTTTAAACATCCCAAGGAGCACTATGCAAGCGATAATATTGAAATGGAAGGAGTATCAGACCACTGCAAATCTACCAAGACCTGGCCGTCCCTCTAAACTTTCAGCTCATACAAGGAGAAGACTGATCAGAGATGCAGCCAAGAGGCCCATGATCACTCTGGATGAACTGCAGAGATCTACAGCTGAGGTGGGAGACTCTGTCCATAGGACAACAATCAGTCGTATACTGCACAAATCTGCCCTTTATGGAAGAGTGGCAAGAAGAAAGCCATTTCTTAAAGATATCCATAAAAAGTGTTGTTTAAAGTTTGCCACAAGCCACCTGGGAGACTCACCAAACATGTGGAAGAAGGTGCTCTGGTCAGATGAAACCAAAATCGAAATTTTTGGCAACAATGCAAAATGTTATGTTTGGCGTAAAAGCAACACAGCTCATCACCCGGAACACACCATCCCCACTGTCAAACATGGTGGTGGCAGCATCATGGTTTGGGCCTGCTTTTCTTCAGCAGGGACAGGGAAGATGGTATGGATGGAGCCAAATACAGGACCATTCTGGAAGGAAACCTGATGGAGTCTGCAAAAGACCTGAGACTGGGACGAAGATTTGTCTTCCAACAAGACAATGATCCAAAACATGAAGCAAAATCTACAATGGAATGGTTCACAAATAAACATATCCAGGTGTTAGAATGGCCAAGTCAAAGTCCAGACCTGAATCCAATCGAGAATCTGTGGAAAGAACTGAAAACTGCTGTTCACAAACGCTCTCCATCCAACCTCACTGAGCTCGAGCTGTTTTGCAAGGAGGAATGGGCAAAAATTTCAGTCTCTCGATGTGCAAAACTGATAGAGACTTCCCCAAGCGACTTACAGCTGTAATTGTAATCGCAGCAAAAGGTGGCGCTACAAAGTATTAACTTAAGGGGGCTGAATAATTTTGCACGCCCAATTTTTCAGTTTTTTATTTGTTAAAAAAGTTTGAAATATCCAATAAATTTCATTCCACTTCATGATTGTGTCCCACTTGTTGTTGATTCTTCACAAAAAATTACAGTTTTATATCTTTATGTATGAAGCCTGAAATGTGGCAAAAGGTCGCAAAGTTCAAGGGGGCCGAAGGCACTGTATATATATAGACTTTGATGAGTTTTTTCATATAAGGATTATTAATTATCATCTGTTGTGTGTGCACTAGTCACTATATTGCTATAAATTTTTTTCACAGCGTCATATTGGCTCCATCAAGCATGTATGTTGTGTTTGCATTAGTCACTTTAATGTAAATTACTTATTCACTTTATTAAGTTATATTGCTTAAACAGAAATAGGGCACCATGCATATTATTTAATGTCATGACATCACTTCCGGTTTACAGAAGACTTAAAGGTGCCAATCACATACACACACAAGATCAAAAAATGATTCCCTTGACTCTGGGATCTATCCACCGCGTCACAGACTGGTAAATGAATGATAAACAGATCTTTCCCTTGAGGGAGTCTACAACCGCCGCTAATCTATCAATAATCGCAATATCCTTGAGCTATATATTCAACCTTACAAGCTATAGCAGCGCTGTGAATGAGCAGGGGGTAAATTGCTAATATTTAGCTGATATAAGTATAAAGCACCATTCAGTTCATTATGTCCATAAATGTCCGGACCACATATAACATCAAATTCTTGAAATCCACAGTCCATCCAAATCAATATCTCCCCCGCTGGTACTGTGCAGATGAATCACACCACCCTTATGGAATCTCACTTACCAAAAGGTGTTGCCTTGCACTCTCATGCTCGGCAAAAAGAGCTCATCCCGATTATACAGATGCACCAATCATCTTCTATTAGTCTGTCAATCTGTTAATCTTGAACGGACTCCTTAATTCCTCTCCCCAGATGGTTGAAGATGATACATAGGAAAAAAATGAAGCTGGATAGTGCAATACCGCTTAAAAAGTTTTATTAGTTTTAAAACCACTTAGACATACTCACAAACAGCGCTTGTCACGCTGGCAGATAAACAAACATAATCATCGGGAATTGGCCTGGAGACAATGACATCGAGCATCTGGTCACCCTTCCTGCTCCGGCCTCCCGTATCAGATAGAACGGACGTCCGCCGACCTGCAGCGAAAGACCGGACAAATCTGCAGCAGATTTGTCCGGTCGTTCGCTGCAGGTCGGCGGGACCTCCCTTTCTTTCTGATACAGCCAAACTTGGCGTTCTGAATACTTTTAAGTGCAAAGGAGGGATTTGGGGTCTTATAGAAAAATCTTTCTAAAAACTAAACAGAAACTAGCCTGGTCCCGACGCGCGATGTACGAATTTTCCAACAAACCAGGCACATTGTTAGCAAGGGCATTACGTGGCCCCCTGTCAGGACCTACATACCACGCATCACTGCCGCATCCGGCCAAACCTTATCTGCCTCGCCCGACATAGCAGGAGAATTTCGTTCCTTTTTTAGGGACTTGTATAATCTCGACGATCCCTCCATACCGGATCCACTTCGGAAAGATGACTCCACAATCCGCTCCTACCTGCTCTCCTTAGGCATGCCATCTCTAGCTACTACAGCTCAAGAGGGGCTTGAGGAGCCCATGACAGTGGAAAAACTGGGGGCTGCCCTAGCAGACGCCAAGCCCAGGAAGGCCCGGGGACCAGATGGGTTTACCCCCCTTACTATAAGGCCTTTTTTGAGGTCCTTTCTGGGCCCATGGTCGCGGCATTTAATTCTATTATGGAAGGGAAATCTTTCCCCCCGGACTCTTTACAGGCCTTCATTTCGCTTATCCCGAAGGAGGGGAAGGACCCATCACAGTGTGGGAGCTACCGCCCCATTGCCCTCCTAAACACAGATCTGAAGTTGCTCGCCAAGGTCCTGGCGAATAGGTTGCTCCCGCACATACCGGGTCTGATCCATAGAGACCAGACGGGCTTTGTCCCCCTGCGGGAGCCAAGGGACAACATCATCCGGGTATTGAATTTGGTCCATGCAGGAAGAATGGAGAAACGGCTTCTCCTCTTGTTATCAACTGATGCGGAGAAGGCCTTTGTCAATTGGTCTTTCCTGCGTGCTACCTTGGAACACATAGGCCTCCGAGCATCCATGTTGTCCTGGATCCTGTCCCTTTATTCGGCACCCTCAGCAGCGGTTAAGGTGAATGAAACCAGATTAGCCTTCTTTGATATACACAACAAAACCAGGAAGGGATGTCCCTTGTTTACGCTGATCTTCATCCTGACCCTGGAACCCTTTTTGTGTACGGTGAGGGCTGACCGGGAAATAGCAGGATATCTCAAAACTTCGGGGGAGCATAAGGTAACCACAATCCTCCCCTGCCACGAGTACTTCGCTTGTTATGGGAATATGGCTCTCTCTCCTATTTTCAGATTAACTTGTCCAAGTCCACAGTTTTCAACATCACGGTGGACTGGGGCATAGTTGAACCGTTGAGGTTGAGGTTCTCTTTGCACTGGGCAACCGACACCATACGCTATTTGGGGGTGGACATCCCGTCTGACATCGGGAACCTATACTCCACTAATTATGTGTCGATGCTCACCCGACTTAGAGCCGATCTCCTCCACTGGCACTCTCTCACGCTTATCTGGTTTGGGAGGTGCAATGCCTTGACGATGACAGCCCTCCCGAGGGTGCTGTATGTCCTGCAAGCACTTCCCATCTGTCTCCCACCTGTTTTTTCAAACGACTCACTGCTATGTTTCGTGAATTTGTGTGGTCTCACCGTAGACCCCGCCTTTGACTCTCCCTGCTCCATCTCTTCAAGCGCCTAAAGGCCTACTACAGGGCAACGCATTTGGCCAGACTGGTGGATTGGTTCTGCCATGCAGAGGCGAAACACTGGGTGGCCATTGAAATGGAAGACTCAGCAGACACGGCCAAGAGCTGGCCTTGGATCTCCTCCCCCCTCCCAAAGGCCATCTCCGACCACCACTCTTGGTGGCACCCTGCTGGTGGCCAGAGAGGCCTTCCAGCATACCTCGATTTTGCCCTCACCGTTGCCAATGACTCAGATTCTTGGAAACCCGAAGTTTGAACCGGGCCCCCAAAACACACATTTCCAACACCTACGAGATACGGGGCGGCTGTTCATTACAGATTTCCCGCAAGCGAATGGTTCTCTCTCTTTTGTTGCAGGCATGGATGCCACCACCCCCCTCCCCCGCCTCCTTGATTTTTTCAGTAGCCTCCAACTCCATGCCTTTATCCGAAAGTGCCTCCGGACTCCGGGCAGATCTAGACCGCTTACCGACCTGGAGGACATCTGTCGCCGGGGGGACCCGATCCACCATAGCCTTTCTATAATATAATTCTCCCTAACTAAGCCATCAGAGGGATTTACCCCTCCATATCTCCCTAAGTGGGAAGCGGATTCGGGAGTACACTTCACAGACTTCCAAAAAGAGAAAATCCTGCATTTCGCCCACAAGTTCTCTATTGCTACCAAAGTGCAGGAGACATGTTACAAAATCCTATCCAGGTGGTACAGAGTCCCCTCTGTTTTACATCACCTCTAACAAATGTGGAACTGGAGGACAAGCCAGCGGCTTGCCTGCTACACCTATCGGAACGACCCATCATGAAATATAAATCTTCACTTACCATTCAACTCTTGAATGCTGCTAAGGCATGCATCCCCCTCTGTTGGAGATCAGAGAACCCCCCGTCCCTGGCGATGTGGTTTTCCAAAGTCAATGAGCTGAGGGACATGGAAGACCTCACCGCCACCCTACATAATAAAGAGGAGACATTCCGAGAGACCTGGAGGCCATGGCAGCATTTTGTGTATACCGACGCCTACCTACCGACGCAAGAATAATGTTCGATATCTGTCCTGGGGGCCCAGGCGTGGGACACATTCCTTAAGTATCTCTGTCTTGCTCCATCTGATCTTTCTCTCCCCCTTTCTCCCAACCTCTTTCTGGGTCTTAGGCATTTTCTTCAGCCGCCTTGACTTGAAATAGCCCCCTTCCTTTGGTTGGTCCTATTGAACCTATACTCTAGCCATATTTGTTCTCGCAGTGCAATCTATCGTTTGGAGCTATAGTGATTTCTTTTTCTATGCCATGCATCTGGTTGTACTTTATCTGGAGAATTAGTCACCGTTTAAATACGTTGGCTATCTAAGAGTTACAACCCCCTGATCCATTTAAAGCTTCTGGTGCCAATTTTTCTATTCTTGACCCATTCCGTAACCAGCAGGAACAGTGCAGTGTATTAGATATTGGTTGTCTAGATTACCACCATACATTGGACACCCCATGTAACTGCTGTTAACTTTACGTACTTATTGTCTTGTACTCATGCAGATGTCTGTATTATGCAACTTTTCTTGATAAATAAAGTAATTACAAAAAAAAAAAAAAATAGTTTCAAGATACAAGAGACAGAGCTTCTACAATAGGGTGCCATCATTCAGATGTATCCATCGCAACATAGTGGGTAACCACAGTCCCGGTCTCTAACGTTTATGGAACAAACGTTTATTTTCTGGCTGGCACTGTCTGATAACTATGGCAATCCTCCACCACAAAGTCTTCTGAGCACTGATATTTTTATTGTCACTGTTAAGATTGTGTAGGATATATATATGATACCAGTTATTGTACACAAAGGGTTTTTCCTGGAACACTAGCTGCGCAGGTGGTGAGGTAGGAAATATGTGGTGACAGTTGTAGGATTGTGTAACAGCTGGCAAACATCACCTCCAAAAGGGTTCACTTCTCAGAATTACTCATTAAATTACACTGTTTGATAATATCATGTACAGTCGATGTTCATCTAACTGGGCCTGTAATAACTTGCTTTTATTGTACATTACATTTTAAAGTGAACCGGCGCTCACAGAAACAATCGGGATAGTGTTAGGGTTAGGGTGAGAGTTAGTGTTAGGGTTACAATGAGTGTTAGGGTTACAAGGTGAGTTGATGTTAGGGTTAATGGGAGTGTTAGTATTACAGGCTGGGTTAGTGTTCGATTTACAGGGAGGTGTTACAGTAAGGGACAGTGGTACAATTACAGTGATATTTAGGGTTTTGGGGGAGGGGTAGTGTTATTGTTACAGTGAGTGTTGGGGTTATAAGGAGGATGAGTGTTGGGGACAAAGGGTGGATTAGTGTTGGGGTTACAGGGAGGGTTAGGATTACAAGGTGTGTTGGGGTTATAGGAAGTGTTAGCCTTACAGGGTGGGTTTGTGGTAGGGTTATTGTGAGCATTAGGGTAACAGGCTGGGTTAGTGTTAGATTTACAGGGGGGCTGGTGTTACAGTAAGTATTAGTGGTACACTTACAGTGAGCGTTAGGGTTTTGGGGGGTAGTGTTATGCTTACAGTGAGCATTAGGGTTACGAGGAGGGTGAGTTGGGGATAAAGGTTTGGGGATACAGGGTGGATTAGTATTGGGGTCACAGGGAAGGTTAGTGTTAGGGTTACAGGGAGGGTTAGTGTTAGGGTTAAAAGGAGTGTTAGTGTTAGGGTTCCAAGGTGAGTTGGTGTTAGGGTTACTGGGTGGGTTAGTGTTAGGGTGACAGTGAGTGTTAGGGTTACAGAGTGGGTTAGTGTTAGACTTACAAGGAGGTTTAGTGTTACAGTGGTTGTTAGAGGTATGGTTCCAGTGAGTTTTAGTGTTATTGGAACATTAGTGTTAGGGTTACAAGGAGGGTTAGTGATAGGGTTACAGGATGGGTTTGTGTTAGGGTTACAGGGTGGGTTAGTGTTAGATTTATATGGAGCCTTAGTAGTACAGTAAGTGTTAGTGGTACACTTACAGTGAGTGTTAGGGTTTTAGGGGGTAGTGATATGATTACAATGAGTGTTAGGGTTACAAGCAGGGTGGGCGATGGGGATACAGGGAGGATTCATGTTAGGGTTACAGGGAGGGTTAGTGTTAGGGTGACAGTGAGTGTTAGGGTTACAGAGTGGGTTAGTGTTAGATTTACAAGGAGGGTTAATGTTACAGTGAGTGTTAGAGGTGCGGTTACAGTGAATTTTAGGGTTGTAGGGCCATTAGTATTATGGTTACAGTGAGTGTTAGGGTTACAAGGAGGGTTAGTGATAGGGTTACAGTGAGAGTTAGGGTTACATGGTGGGTCAGTGTTGGAGTTACAATATGTGTTGGGGTTATACGGTTGGTTGGTGTTAGGGTTGCAAGGAAGGTTGGGTTTACAGTGAGTGTTAAGGTTACAAGGTGGGTTAGTGTTAGGGTTACAATGAGTGTTTCAGTTAAAGGCTGAGTTAGTGTTAGGGTTACAGTGAGTGTTAGAGTTACAAGGTTGGTTAGTGTTAGGGTTACGGTGAGTGATAGGGTTACAGGGGGCATTAGCGTCAGGGTTACAGTGAGTGTTAGGTGTCTAGAGTCAGTTAGTGTTAGGTATACAGTGAGTATTAGAGTTACAGGGTGGGTTATGGTCACAGTGAGTGTTTGGGTTACAGGGAGTTTTGGTGTTAAGGCTACAGGAAGGATTAGTGTGAAAGTTAGTATTATAGGAAATGTAAGTATTAGAGATACAAAGAGGGTTAGTATAAAAATGAATTTTAGGGTTATCGGGGAGGATAGTGTAAGTGAAGCCTTAGGGAGACATTGCTCTTTACATTAGGACCTCTGCAATGAACACTGCCAGCAACCTCACAACACCAATGTATTTTCACAAAGTACGCACATTTAGGGGTGATTTTATAAAGGTCTCATGCACTCCATTTATGTTTATCATGCTGGATTAGCCTTATATTTGTGAACATTTGTTGGCAATACTATAGCAGCCAATGCACTGTCATGGAACCTCACATTTACAGCATAAGGACATGGAGGCTGTTGGCACTGAATCTTCTCCAAATGTGCTCATGCCTGGTATCTCTCATTTGACATGGCCTTTGCTTCCACCGGCAGGACATGGACCTTTATTGGCCACTGAGGCACTCCACTGGACAAGAGAATAGACGTTGGCATGACTTGGCTTTAAAATTATTTGAAAAGGGCATGACAGGGAACGCCACCCAACCACATTAGCAACCTTTTGAATGCCAATATAAAATTTGTGAGAAGCATCTGTGATTTAAATTTTTATCATTTCTGGGCTGTAAATTTGAAGTTTCACTTTAAATCGGCGTCTGACAAGCTGTGAGTTAGGTGAAAGGCATTTAGGATCAAATATCCAGCAAGTAAACAGCATTGGAATGCAAGTATGGGCATCATTAATGCATTATGTTGAAGGCAAGCTATTAAAAGAAAAAATGCTTTGGGTGGGTCCCATTCTTATTTCACATGAATTCTTTGCTGTAGGGCTTGGATAAGAGCAGAACTGTCTGTGTGGGCGGCAGGTCTAATGTATATGTAGTGGAGGTAGATAAGTATACATTTTAGAACTGCTAAATACAAGAAATATGTAGAGAGATATACTGATTATAGCTTGCTCTGTCACTATACAGTATACCCTGTTCTGGATGGGGGCTTCAAGGGGTACAATGATGTTTGCTGATGGATCATTCATTATTATTGCATAAAGAAAGATTAAAGTGGATCTGTACTGTACTAACTATCCACTCATCCTGACTTTTCCTGCCCTAAACCCCAACTCCAGGCAAACAGCTTAAAACACAGTTAAAACAAAAAAAATAAATAGTTTTATCTAATAAACGATTCCTGATTCTGTTCAGTTGGTCTTGTGAGGTTGTGTGATCCAGGCACCTTATCCAGTTAGCACAGCCAGTTGTGAGAAATATTCAGGCCTAAAACCTGCCCAAGCCTGTGATTGGACAATAAAGGAGCAGCAGCACTCATTTTGCTCCCTTCCTGTTAGGAAACCCCTGTTGGTAGGTGGACAGCACTGAGCGATGTAGCAGAGCCTAATTGGCTAACAGTGTTGCCCCTCCCCATTTCAGTCTGTGTACAGAGTAAGGTTTTTATGTGAGTTTTATATGGAAATTTGATCAAAGCGGCACCAGTACGCAAATGCTCATTGAGGTCCAGATGTAAGACGTATGTGAGCTCCCTCGCCAGTGCTGCCATCTTCTTCCAGTTGTAGGATCTTTGGCCATTGATTTCAGTGTTTGCAGATGACACCAAGCTATGCAGTGGAATAACATCCTTACAGGATGTCTCCAACATACAAGCTGACCTCAGTGTACTGTTTAATTGGGCAGCTATGTGGCAAAGGAGGTTTAAGGTTGATAAATGTAAAGTTATGCATTTGGGGGTTAAGAATATGCATGCATCTTACATACTAGGGGGAGTACAACTGGGGGAATCAATGATGGAGAAGAATCTGGGGGTTTTGGTAGATCATAAGCTTAATAATGGCATGCAATTCCAAACTGCGGTTTACAAAGCGAGCAGAATCCTTTCTTGTATTAATAGAGGTATGGACTCCAGAGAGAGAGAGATAATTTTGCCCCTGTACAAATCATTAGTAAGACCTCATCTGAAAAATGCAGTTCAGTTTTGGGCACCGGTTCTCAAAAAGGATATCGAGGAACTGTAGAAAGTGCAGAGAAGGGCAACCAAACTAATAATAAGCATGGAGCAGCTCAGCTATGAGGATGGATTACAGGAAGTGTGTGTTTTTATATGATCTTTGAGTTCAGCTTTTGTTACACAGTTTCAGATACATTTTCCTTTTCTGTAAAAAAACAGGGTGCTCCTCATTGCCAGTGATATGAATAAATGCATGGATCACATGACCTCTGATGAAGAAGAGGGTCTGTGTTTTTTGGCAGTGTCACGATATGGCCAGCCCAGTCTGAACACCCTGCTTGTTAGCCTCTTCAACTCATTGACACCCTTGAAAATGTTGCTTCTTACAGTATAATTGGATGATCTGCTTGTTTTAGACAGAAATAGTTCTCAGTAGGGGTTAAAAATAAAAGAATTCAGCTAAACAATGAAACGGATTATGTTGTACATGAGATAAACTATTGCAATACCCTTTTTTGTGAAAAAGGGGTCTCCATATCACCAACATTCAGACCAAAAAAAGTTCAAAGGTGCTGCATTCAGGGGACCCTGGTTGCCATTTTGGGTGATGCAGGGTCTTTTTAAGTCCCTGCCCCCAGGTTTTGGCACGCATTTGCAAAGTGGCTAATGTAAGGAGAGCATACCTGTCTGTCAGGGACAGCATTAGTGGACATGTTCCAGAGTAGTAGGGATGGCTCAGGGCCTAGGTCTGCACTTCAGAAAGCTTCCTTTTGGGTTGGACCGGCCAAGCTGCACTCCACTGCGCTATGGCAAGTGATGCCTTCAGTTCGGGCCTATTACTGCTGACTCTCCGCTGCATTGAACTGTAAGTTTCCGGTCAAGTGAGCTTCCCCACTGGGTTCTTGCACTGTTTGCAAGTTCTTCAATACATCAATTACTGCACTCCAGGCCTCTGTGTTTACTATCACCCCATTATGCTGCACCTACCCAACATACTGATAGACTAATGTCCAAATTGGCCCTAGTATGTGTGCAGGTCTAAAAATCCCAACAGCAGACCATGGTAACATAGAAACATAGAAGATTGGTGGAAGAAAAAAGAAGACCAAGTGGTCCATCAAGTTTTCCCCAATTTTTTTTTTTTTGAATGTAGATCTATATCTGTCCCAAGCATGTGTGAGTCAACTTACTATTTACTGTGATAATACAAAAAATTGTGCACTCTGTGATCATTTCTGAGCCTGCTCATCCTTGAGCTTGCTACCTCTTTGCTTTCCGAACCTCTGACCAAATGGACCTTGGCTAAGTGGTGAGTTAAACACCAGAGTTTAAAAAAGGATATTATAACAGGAGTCTTCAAACCTGTAAGTAACATCTGAAATTTCCTGTTATTAGTGTTGTTGTATCTGGGAAAATGTGTGCTAGCAAGATTGAAGATTTTGTACAGTGCACAGTGTGTCGCATTTATGCAACTATGGAGCAACAGCTCCAGGATGGATACCGCTGCGACAGGTGTGAGCAGGTTGCCCTTCTGGAAGCTCGCATTAGAGATCTGCAGGAGCAAATTGCAGCGCTGGGCAGAACTCTCAACCTTGAAAGGGGTGCTCTGCTCACTGAGCAGGTGGCTAGTAGGGTTAATGGGGAGGGTGGAGGGGTAAGTCAGGATTATAAAGTAGGTAGATGGGTTAATACAGTTAGAGGGAGAAGTAAGGGCTCACAAAAAAAGGAAGGCCAGCCCTGGGTGTGAGCACCCTAACAGACTTGCCAAGTTGAGTGAAGATGTGGGGGTGACAAACTCAGAGGTGGCAGCCCTAGATGTCACTGCTCCCCCTAACAGCCAGGAGAGCAGCCCATCTAGTAGGGGTGGTAGGGGTAGTGCAGGTAGGCCTAGACAGTTGGTGGTAATTGGGGATTCTATAATTAGAAGGACTGATAGAATAATTTTTCGCCAGAATCGCCTCAACCGAATGTTTTGCTGTCTCCCTGGTGCCAGGGTTCGGCATGTGGTGGACCGGGTTAATAAATTACTGGCAGGGGCTGGGCATGACCCA
This sequence comes from Glandirana rugosa, assembly GCA_018402905.1. Classification (NCBI taxonomy): domain Eukaryota; kingdom Metazoa; phylum Chordata; class Amphibia; order Anura; family Ranidae; genus Glandirana; species Glandirana rugosa. The sequence goes on from BLSH010472300.1 coordinate 658,005, forward strand.
GCTGTCTTGGTCCACGTTGGAACCAATGACAGAGTGTATGGAAAGTGGAGGCTCCTTAAGAACCAATTTAAAGAATTAGGTTGCAAGTTGAAGGGAAGGACCTCCAAGGCAATATTCTCTGAAATATTGCCTGTGTCATGCGCAACACAGGAACAGCAGAGGGAGATTAGAGCCCTGAATGCATGGCTATTGGCTTTGGGATTTTAGAGCACTGGGCTGACTTTTCATTGGGGTGCAACCTATGTGCTAAAGATGGTTTGCACCTAAATAGAAGGGGGCCTGTTGTGCTGGGGGAGAGGTTTATGGGAAGGCTGGAGGAGTATTTAAACAAGGATTGAGGGGGGGGGGGGTGCATTAGATTATAGTAGGGTAGACAGGTCAGACGGGGGTCAGCCCCTATTGGTGGGTGGAATGGGGAAAGATGGGGGGAGGGCTATGGAAGATGATATGAAGGTTCCCATGTTACAATCAACCATTGGAAATGGTACTGCTTGTACTAAAATTAAAAATATACAACATACATGTGCAAAAGGAATTAAAGTGTTTGTTCACGAATGCCAGGAGTCTGCCAAGCAAAATAGGTGAGTTGGAAGCTCTGGTGCATGAGGAGAACTATGATTTGATTGGTATAGCTGAATCTTGGCTTCATTCTTCACATGACTGGGCTATTAATATTCCTGGCTATGCTCTCTTTTGGAAAGACAGGGTAAAACGAAAGGGTGGTGGTGTCTGTCTCTATATGAGAAGTGATCTCAAAGTGAGTGTGAATGAGGACCTAGTTGATGGAGAGTGTGATGAGTCTGAAGCATTATGGGTAGATCTACATATGGATGTGCACACTACAAAGGCTATCATTGGAGTTTGTTATAGACTTCCCAGTGTTAAAGAGGAGGTGGAGACTCTGCTCCTTGCGCAGATGGAAAGGGCTGCAAAGACTGGGACAGTGATAATAATGGGGGATTTTAACTAAACGGAAATTAACAGGAGTA